>PVLC010001274.1:16503-150289 GCA_004027655.1 Graphiurus murinus | reverse complement strand
TTTTTTTTTTTTTTTTTTTTTTTTTTTTTTTTTTTTTTTTTTTTTTTTTTTTTTTTTTTTTTTTTTTTTTTTTTTTTTTTTTTTTTTTTTTTTTTTTTTTTTTTTTTTTTTTTTTTTTTTTTTTTTTTTTTTTTTTTTTTTTTTTTTTTTTTTTTTTTTTTTTTTTTTTTTTTTTTTTTTTTTTTTTTTTTTTAGTACAGGTAAAGACATCCATGCACATATTTCTCATTAACCCTTCCCCAATTCCCACTCCCCCTCCCCCTATCTCCTGGTCACTTTAGTGATTGACTTTGATGTGATCTTGTAAGTACATCATGCTCATTAGGGTGTCCCCCCTCCTCCCATTACCTTTCTTCTTCTATTCTTAGGAAATCTATATTCCATTCTGCATCTTTTAAAATTTCCATCTCAGTAATGTGAAACAAGGCCTTGGCTTTGAAATGTAACCTAGCCATTCATGCACTCTAGGTGAAACTGAAATTGTTACCTAATTGATCTAAGTATGCACTCTCTCACTTGTTACATATTAGATACTAAATATCTAGTAGCTGTTATTATTGTTTTAAATAAAAACAATATATTTCCTCCTTATTTGAAAGAATGTTTATGAAAACACTTCGAAGGACAAATATTTAGTTTCTTTTTTAATATTATAAATTTAACTCATATGAATTATACAAATTAATGGGTTTTATTGTGATATTTTCACGCATACATATGTTGATTGTGTTTTATTTGTATCTTCTCTTCTTATTCTTCTACTTTCAGGTCATCTTTTTTTTTTTTTGTTAATAGTTCCCATGTATAAGAGAAAACATGTGATACAGCCAGGACATGATGGCGCACGGCATGATGGCACACAGTTTATAATCCCAGTACTTGAGAGGTTGAGACTGGAGGATTCTGGTTCAAGGCCGGCCTCAGCTACTTAGTGAGGCCCTCTGCAACATAGTGAGACCCTGTTTCTAAAATAAAGAATAAAAAATAGGACTAGGAGTGTAGTTCGGAGATAGAATGCCCTTGGATTCAATCCCCAGTACTGCAGGGGGGAAAAAAAAGTGATATTTGTATTTCTGTGCCTGGGTTTTTTCATTTAACATGATGATTTCCAATTCTATCCTTTTTCCTGAAATTGGCAATGTTACATTCCTCTTTATGGATAAATAGTACACATTTTGTATATATACTACATAGAAATAATTTTTTTTTAGATCAACACTTACCAGTTACAATGTAATATAATATGTATGAAGCACCCTAAGGGAAAGAGGTTTTGCAGTGGGCCTTGGGCAAGGAAGGACATCATACAGCTCCTGGTCCCCACAACTTCACAATCCAGCAAGAATCTTGAAGTGAGGGTATTAGGAGTTCAAAAGTGGGCATTTGTTTCTGGAGCAACCATGGATGGCAACTTAGAAGAAACCAGCACTAAAGGTAAAGGGTAAAGAAGGAACATTATAACCAGAGGGAAGAAGTGAAGAAAAGCACAGAAGCTGTCACTTACAGGTTCTGTTTTGGAAGGCAGAAAATATCGAACAGCAAGAAGAGAACACATTCATTTAGTTAAGTTTTATTTGGATTTTTCTAATTCCATGTTCATATCAGTTCTGTATTTATAGTATTTTTACATTAAATTTTTAGATTAGAAGTGAAGTTCTGAATATTTCTGAAATGAGCCAGCAAGTAGATGAAAGAATTACAATTCAAATCCTACTATGATTATATCTAAAGAGATTTTTTAAATTTTTTATTATGCCACTTTGTTTTTATTTTTCATGTAACAGCTTACTTTACATCTCACATAAAGGCGACAAGTTCTATTCAAGAAATGAACTCTTATTAATTACGTCCACATATAATCTTTACCTGCTTAGCATTAAACTTATTAGAAGTCATTTTTCTCCTTGTTTTTTGATGCTTATTGAATCTAAGTAGGAAGACTATCTTTCAAAGGTGCCACTGTTTAGATCACACCATAAAAATGAGTGAGAATGCTACAGTGCTATTTGTTTTGGGAACTTTGGTGTTGCAGAGAATGATACATCATATTCTCAGGTCTATTCTATTGAAAAACACTGCTTAATGAGTAAATGGTCCCTTGGCACTTCTTAGATGAATTTTGTAGTAACTTCTAAAAACATGGAGTGGTTTCCCCCAGGATTCTCATTCATATTCTCTCTTTTCTTTTCTTTTCTTTTCTTTTCTTTTCTTTTCTTTTCTTTTCTTTTCTTTTCTTTTCTTTTCTTTCCTTCCTTCCTTCCTTCCTTCCTTCCTTCCTTCCTTTCTCTCTCTCCCTCTCCCTCTCCCTCTCCCTCTCCCTCTTCTAAATGGAGTATAAAAGATTACAAAGCATCCTCCTGCCTTTTGATTTTCCCTTTACTATAATATCATGTAAATTCTCATGGCTCCATGCCACAATGTTAGGTGAAGAAATTTACTAATCTAAGACTTTCAGGTCTAAACTGGTAAACTGTCTCTTTTTATATTGCTAAATTGTTACTCAATTTCAGAAAGAAAGTTTATGATATGATTATGAGCTAAATTATCATCACCATTGCCACCCTGTTTATCCTTTAATAGACATTAAAAAAAAAAACATAAGTCATCTTCTCTATGAGAAGTCAAAGGAGCACCAGGGAGATGCAGCTCGCTGGAGCCATTTGAACAATGACTGTAAAAATAACATCTGGTTCTTGTTTTCAGGCTAAATGTATTTTTTAATTCACTGCAGGGGACACCACTAGCAGCAGTCAGTATAATTTATCTAAATCTTTAATACTCAGTGTTTTATTCAGGAACAGAAATATATTTGCTTTCTAAAGAGCATCAAGAGTAAATGTTAAGGGATTCTTTTTAATATTGTAGGATTATGAGCAGGTATTGAATCAATCGATTGAGAATGTGTAACTCTCGATCATTGCCATCATTAAATGAAATTTTCTTCTGCCACAATTTTCTTCTGTGGTGTTCAAGGGTGTGTGTGTGTGTGTGTGTGTGTGTGTGTGTGTGTGTTTTACATGGATAAATATATGGATATTAGTTACAGTATATAAGAAATATAAAAGACACTGGTAGATTAAAAAAAGAACTACTAACACTCTGAAATTTAGCAAAATAAACTTGTGAAATATAAAATTTGTTAGAAAGTTATTCACTTCCTACTGAATTTTCTTAAATGAAGTCCGCTCACATTTTTCTCAATGTAAATGCTGTTTACCAATATGAGAGGAAGAGTCTTCAGATACATTCAAATTTCTCTAGTTTACTCTTTATAGGCCTTTCTTTTAACTGTTTTTCTTATGATTTTTAACATAAAACTTCCTGAAGGAAGCCCTTTTCTTTACAGATTAAGTACTAATATTAAGTATTATCCTTAATAACTTAGGTTTCTTGCTCTGAAATGTTCTCTTCAATTTTATTAATCAACTAAATTCATAAAAATAATGACCCCATTTCTCCACTGAAGCAAACAATATATTACATTCACTACAGTCCAAGTGCTGAGAAATTTGGATACAGACTTTTCTTGGTAGTAAAATATGATAAAGAAAAGAACCAGTAAATGCTAAATCATGGAAGCATTAGCTAGAAAACAAGCTATCTTGATCAGCAATGAAGGCACACACCTGTAGTCTCAGTATTTGGGAGACTGAGACAGGAGGTTTGCAAGTTCTAGGCAAGCTTCTGCAACCTAGCAAGACCCTCACCAACTTAGCAATACCCTCTTTCAAAATAAAAGATTAAAAACAAAAAGACCTGAGGGTATAGCTTGGAGGTACAATGCTACTGGGTTCAATCTCTAGTACCCACTGGAAAGAAGGAAGGGAGGGAGGAGAGAGGGAGCAAGCTAAAGAAAGAAAAGGCATCTCTGGAGAAGATAAATGGAATGATAAGAGGGAGTATATGGGTGTTCATATCCTCAAGTTATCTATATGAGGATCAGAAACCTGTATCTGTTATTTATAATTGATTAATATATTTCTTTCTTAATTTCCTTCTTGCTAATATTTACCCATTTAAGAGCTCAGTTTTTGGTTCTTATTACACATGATGTATGCTCAATATAGTGAAAACTATGGGTAAAAAGAAAGGCAAAAATCAACCAGGAAAAACCATACTAAACACTCTGGAGCATATTTTTTTATGCATGTACATGTATGTTGTTGTTTTTTTTTAACAAAATGTTCTTTTTTCTATTTTTTAACTAAAAATTTTGTACATCTTTTCCAATATCATTAAATTTTATTCTATATTTGATCATGTATTCCATTTCACTTTTTAAAAAGTGATGTGATGTTAAGCATCATCTCATATATCTGGCTGCCATCTGTATGCCTCCTTTGTAGAAATGTCTATTCAAATCCTTCACTCAAGTTTTAAATCAAATCATTAGTTTTTTTGGCTATTAAGTTATAGGAATTCCTTACATGTTTTGTAATTAGCCTCTTTTTATATACTTTAAAATATTTTCTCCCATTCTGTAGGTGTCTTTTTAATTCTGTTGATTGATTCTTTTGATGTGCAGAATTTTTAAAAATTTGATATAGTCCTACTTGTTTACTTTTATTTTGTTTCCTATGCTTTTCATAGCTTACATGTGGATATCCAATTTCCCAAACATCATTTGTTGGAAAAATTATCTTTTCTTCATATGTGTTCTTGGCACCCTGGTTGAAGACCAGTTGCTCAAGTATACGAGGATTTATTCAGAGCTCGTTATTCTATTCCGTTGGTGTACATATCTATCTATCTATCTATCTATCTATCTATCTATCTATCTATCTATCTATGTCTTCCAGTCAGTACCATACAGTTTTAATTACTGTATAATTATAATGTAATTTAAAGTCATAAAGTATTATGACCACTGCTATGTTTATATTTCTCAATATTACTTTGGTTATTATGGTTCTCTATAGTTTTATGATTATTTTCCAACTGAAGTGCCCATTGATCAATGCATAGCTAAAGAAATGGGACATATACATACAATGGAATATCATTCAGCCTTAAAAAATAAGCAAACTCTGACATTTTCACAATATAGATAAATTTGGAAGTTATTATGCTAAATGAAATAAGCCAATCACAGAAAGACAAATATTGTGTGATTCTACTTATATGAAATATGTCTAATATTCAAACTCCTAGGAGTAAAGAATGTGATAGTAGGTTCTAGATGCTGGGAGATTAAGGAGAGAGGCACTGCTCCATGGATATAAAGTTTTAATTTTGCCAGAAATAAACTCTAGAAATCTGCTATAAGCTAGTGTCTATAGTTAGTGAAAACTACAAATTATATAATTCAAAATTTGTTAAGAAGGTACATCTCACGTTAAGTGTTCTTATCACACACATATACCATTCTATCTCTACTTCTATCAGCTTAATTATTTTAGATTCCATATACAAGTGAGATCATGTATGACTTGTCTATATATATGTACAGTTCTTTGTATATTTATTATACCTCTGTAAAGCCATAAATCAACAAAGCAAAATTTAAAATATGCTAACTTATGCCAGGCTTGGTGTTGCATACCTATAATCCCAGGACTTTGTGAGTGTAGCTCAGAGGTAGAATGTCCCTGGGTTCAATCCCCAGCACCACAGGCACATGCATGCAAATACACACACACACACACACACAACACACACAACACACAAAACACACACACACACATACACACACACCATATACTTCTTTAAGAATAATCTTTGCAAATATTAACTTTGACTAAATATCTTTGACAAAAATAAGATTATATTGTTTATATAATCTACTGATGAACATGTCTAAAGCTATGTGATTCATCTTGAGAGCGTTGCTTAGCAAACTGACTTTCAGAATGTCTTGAAGTGTATATATCTCACCCATATGCAGTTGTCTAGAGAGATAGAACCATTTCTCTGCTGTGTAATATTGCCTTAGGAACTCCTCTTTGATTATCTGTATATTGATTTAATAAATTTCATTCATTACTTCTCTTGCTATTTCCTCTGCTGCCTTGATGCTGTAAATTATAGTTTATTTCTCTTTCTTCAATTGGCAATCTGATTTTTGTAATATATTCCTTGAGGAACTGCTAAAAATAAATTTCAGTATCACTATGGGCCTCATGAGGAGATTGTTTTTGAGTAGATTTGTTTTGGGCTTGATGACTAAGCATCTATTTTTCTACTTCTGAAGCACTCTCTAGCAAGACCTATGTTCTGCATAAGTCCCACTTGTCTTCCAGTCCCTTCTACTCTCTGGTAATAGAAACTTGGACATTTTTCTCCTCAGATCACATATTATTTATACCTGAAATGGAATAACTAAAATTTTAGATCTCTGACATAAGTCTTACCAGTATCAAGCCAACCGTTTTAAAAATTTGATACATTTCTCACAGGATCTCTGTATTCTTGCAACACATAATTGCCTAGAAATTCAGTTTATTACAATATTCTTGGGAAAGAAGAGTGACTGACATAATGGTAATGTTCAGTCGTTGCTTAATTACAGCGTGCAATTCTAGAATTGGATTTCCCAAGGCCAGTAACCATTATATATGGATTTTGTTTGTATTCTGCATTACATGCTCAATTTAATTATTTCTTTGTTTAGTACATGGCATGATTTTAACAAAATATGTGATCTCAACTTGATAGCTTCCTGGAACTAAGTGAAGTTCTAATGCTCTTCTGCAGTCTCTTCCTCCTGAACTCTTTCCTTGCATTTTTTCAAATTCTTCTTTTTCCTTGATTATTTGCCTACAGTACTCTAGGCATTAGTTTATTTGCATGTTTCTTCTGCTCCTTTTGTTCTGTTTGCACTATTTACAACTAAATATATATATATATAGTTATATATATAATATATATAAATATACATATATTATATATATGTATATTATATATACTATTGCATATTATATATACTAAATATATATTTATATATATATACAATATATATAAATATACATATATACATATATATATTGTTTTCTAACATAAGATAGCCTCAGGAATTTTCTGCATTTCTCCTATTCAGTTAAGCTTAGATCAAAATAGATAATCTTGGACCATTGTAATTCATTCTCTCTCTCTCTCTCTCTCTCTCTCTCTCTCTCTGTCTTCCCCTACACTGAGTCTATACCTTTGACCTTGAGAGGGAAAGAGGGTTAGAGTACTAATTGGTGATGGGTCCGGATATTTCCAGAGACTAAAATCCTCACCACTACCTTCCCATTCTGTATTTCATATGAAAATTCTGAGAAATAAAGCTTTTAAAGTACACGACAGATTTTTGGAGTGGTTTCAATTCATTTAGTAGATAGTATTTAGAAAGTATGAGTGCTTAATGATGGTGTTATAATTAACTGCAGACTAAAGTTTTAGAAAAATCAGTTTAGTTTTCACACTGTACATACCAGTGAGTTGATTATATATACAATAAAATAGTCAAACAACATTTTCATATGTATTTATAATATGAATAGGAAATAAAAGAAAAATTAACAAAACATAGCATAAATATCTTAAATAAAGAGTTATTAAAGTAAATAGCCACAGGTGATAAATAAAACAATTAAAATACATGGGACAAAGACAAAGGCAAAAGTCTTCAAACTATGCTAGATGTAAGAGAGCTGTCTGCAGAGCCCAGTTGGTCAGACAGAGTCTCATGGGGTCAGCAGCTCAATTCTACAGGCCAATAAACAAGGGATTAATGATTAAAGACGAATACAGTTCATCAATTTCTTTAACAATATTGGTAATAGAATTGAAAATACAGAATAGCTAGATCTTGCATTAATAATATCACAGAATAGTAACTTCTCCTCTGGCTATGATGAAATAGTTTGTACTTAACCAATGTTCTTTTTCAAAAACATGACAGAAAGCCATATAAAATTTTTTAAATGTATTGGAATGCTCTGCAAATGAGTCAAGCAACTATACCTTCAGGTGAAGCTCACTAAGATGATCTAAATGTTCTGCCTCTTTCCTATCAGAACATTTGTTGATTGTTGGAAGACAGCATGAGGTCAAGAGCCAAGCAAATAATTTCTACTAAGATGCAAAGTAGACAACAAAGCAACTCTTTCAACAACTCAAAGAGTCAGGAAGAAAATAGGGCTGGGGGTATAGCTCAGAGGTAGAATGCCCCTGAGTTCAATCCTCAGTACCGCAAAAAAAAAAAAAAAAAAAAAGAGTCAGGAAGAGGAAAATTAAAGAATTAAAGTCTGTGGGTGGTGCATCCATTGCCTGGATTTAACGTTACAAGATCCCAGACAGGAGATAGACACAGAGAAGTAAGCTCAACACTGGCCATTGGTTTGCCCCACAACACATCTATGAAATAAAATTCACCAGGCAAGAGGAAAGAAAGAAAAGTTACATTTCCAGATCCTGGCAATGAAGGAACAATTTAGGAAATTCTGAGGCTCACTTTGAAGACTCACAACACTACACACTAGAAGTGAAGACATGCATGATGAAGGAGAACACTCACTAGAGTCTGTAACTGTGCCTGCAATCAATCAGATCTCTGATTGCACTGAAGTCCTGTCTTCCTGTGACCCTCTGCTAGAGAATAGGATGAATCCTCTTTGCAGAAAATGTCATCATGCAGAGTGTCTCTTTTTTCATAAAAATGTATGGAATTCAAGGCAAAGTTAACAGGCATACTTAGAGATATGATTTGTTTTCCAGAGGTCCACATGATATAAGCTCTGTGCCTGGTTTTGTGGTTTTGAGGTAGCAGAAGTTAAACAGGAGAGACTTAGAGGAAGATCCACCCTCAGGAATGGATTAATGTTGTTTCATTGAACTGGGTCAGGGGGACTGGACCAAGCTGAAAAGATTAGTGAGTAGTACCATATGTGTTTATAAAATGCATCCAGATTTATGTATGAAGATTATGTATGGAGATTTACACAAATATTATAAGGTCTAGCACAAATAAATATAGTATCAGTCACAAAAGGAAAGAGATAAAAAATAAGCCCAAAAGCAATTTCTGAAGAGTTGATGGCCCTCAAATTCCATAATTGATATTAGATATCAACCAACAGATATAAGTAGTTTTAAAAAATTTCAAGCAGGCCAGGCAAGGTGGCACATGCCCATTATCTCAAATAGATGGGAGGATCACAGGTTTGAGACAGCCTCAGCAATGTAGTGAGACTCTCAGCAACCTAACAAGACCCTGTTTCCAAATAAAAAATAAAATAAACCTGAAGGTATAGCTTGGAGGTAGAACACAGAACATCCCTGGGTTCAATCCCTAGCACCAAAAAAAAAAAAAAAAAAAAAATTCATGGAGAATAAATGTGAAAGTCACTATGATGCATCATGATATATTTGACTCAAGAGAACAAGGAAAGAGAAAAGATGCATTGTAGCCAAGGAGGCAGCAACAAGACCAAAGCTGACTTTCCAGCAGAAAAGATGAAAAACAGAAGAGATTAATGCATTTGATGCTGGGAGAGAGCACTTCCAGTCATACATTTGTATTCCTAGCAAAAATATCATGTATGTGTGTCAAGGGGTGGTACTACAGATTGAAATCAGGGACATTCTACTTGTGAACTGTGCCTGCAGCCTTTAAAAGTTTTTTATTTTGAAACAAAGTCTTGCTAAATTACTACACGCTGGCCTGGAACCTATGATCCTCCTGTTTGAGCCTTCCTGGGATTGCAGGTGTGTGCCACTGCGAGCTGCAAAATTATTCCTTCAAAGAGAAAGGAAGTCAAAGAAGTTGCAATGCAAACATAAACTGAGAAAATGATGCTGCTGACTAGATGCATACTGGAGATACACCACAGCAAAAAGTAATTGTCAAATACAAGAAAAACGCAATGTAAAAGGTTATGAAGAGTAATGAAAGAGGTAAATAAGTGGTAAACAAACAAAGGATATCTACTTACTCAATTGTCTCCTCATAAATATTTCATATCTGCCATTATAAAAACTTTAAATTAATCTTTGTAAGGAAAACAGCAAGTCAGTGCACACCAGGGTACACTGCAAGGCAGGAGTGGGAATGCACACAGATGAGACAGGAGGAGGGCTGCCTAGCCACTTGGGAGTGCTAAGCAGAGGACAGCCTTCCTTCCAGAACAGATTCTTGGCTGACTCTCACTGATTCAAACAGTGGAGAGCATGGAGGAGAAATACAAAAGAAATGATATGATTGGGAGGAGGGCGTTAATTGAAAAATCTTTAGATGAACAACCATTTAAACTGATTAACCATCTATCTTGCAATCTCTAATTTTAAGTATACATCTTACCATCCTCTTCTTACTAGTTTCTTCTTTTAGATCATTCATATTCATCTCGTCAAAATGTATCAAGGGATTAAAAATAAGGATGATAAAATGTGCAGGAATGGTACAAAACACAGAATTATATCAACCGTGGAATGGGAATCATAATGAAAATTTATTTCAAATTAATTATGCATTTTATACTCAAAACTATAGACTGCATATTTTAGGCGATGAAAAGAGTGAACATTATTGAAGCAAAAGAAAAGTTATAAAGATACCAAGGATAGTTGAATGATGCACTATTGGAAAGTAATCTTACTTTCTGCATCTTGTCTCCATGATGCTTGCCAAACAGGACCAGCAATAACTGGTAAATGAAGCAATTTTCCTAAATGGATGCTTAAAATTCTTGCCAAATAAAGTAGGATTTTGTTAATTAAAATTTTAATTGTTCTTGAAAGTGATTGAGAAAGACAATACTTAACCTTTCTAAAAGAATATGCCAGCAACATATTTCTCCTTTAGCAGACCATGTACGAATTACTTATTCAATACCTATTGATTAAATGTTTTAATCCTTATGCAGATTCAAATGATAACTGTGTGCCAAATCAATTCTTGCTTGTAGCCTCCCAAGGAGCAGAGGTGTGAGCTGTTTATGTGTCTTTAGGTAAAAGTTTTTACTCACTCTGTCACTTTCAAGGAGGACTGAAGGTTATTGTAATTATTTTCTGTTTCAACTCAGAGTATTTTACATCCAGCTCCCTTTGCTCAATGCTGAGCAAGCAAAGTATTTCAATATTTTTTTCTCTTGTGTTAAAGATAAGGAAATACAACCTAGTTGAAATTATTCTCTCTTTTAACATGGTTCACAAATGAATTCCAAATTATTATAATTTTAAAAGTTATTAATCTTCTTACTCTGTTACATATCTGCTAGGTACTAGAGAAAAAATGGTGCAATTGAAATTATATTCCAGGCAAATATTCATTTTCTATTCTGTAAATCATCTTCCCTACACAATATTTTTTCCTGTCCCAGAGAATTGAAATGGGCAATCTAGAATACCACAAATTTCTCTTGCCACTCACCCTTAATCCAAGAATATTAACATAATAACCAGTGTTGTGCATATTTTCTTATAATCTGAGGCCTACTTCTTAACACTATTTAATGTTCGGTAAATGTGATAATATAATAATCAATTGCTGCATATTTGTTGACCTAATAAATAGGTATATAAATTTTAAAAACAATTATTCATACCTGATGTTAATAATCTGGCATATTTTCTTTCATTCCAATATATTTCACCTATATACAAAATTCTTTAGTTCTCTTTTTCAAAAATTAAGTTACATGTAGCAGGCTATCAAAACTCTATTGCGCATTGGCAACTGTAGCTCAAGCTTTTCAATATCACACCAATCCTAATTTGATAAACCTTCTCTTATTGTTACTAAAAGTTGCAAACTCTCTTTCAGGTATTAAAACATCCAATAGATGTCTGGAGGGGAAATATACAAGTTCAGATTCCTTGCTATTTATCTGCTGAAAAGGAGTTGAGGCTTTATTCCATGTATTCTGGAGGATCACCAATACTTCCAAACAGGGCAGTGCCATGACTTCATCTGTGTTTTACTGGAAGATATTTGTTAGGGAAGGAAGAAGCTGGAGACGGCAAGACAGACATTGTTGTGGCTACTTCATGGGGCAAATCCTGATATGGAGAAGGCCTGGCCAGGTGGGATACAGACCACAGAACAGAGAATGGAAATGCAGCCTGTTTCATGTCTACAGTGAGAAAGGCCAAGAAGATAAGGAGTTCAGAAAGGAAATCAATTTTGAGGGGGAACTTGGCTTTCAGTAAGTTGTATAGGAGGCTTCTTTTAGATAGCCAGTAAACAGTGAATTAGGAGGAAATTAGAAAATTATATAATAATCTATATAATAATTTCTTCTTCTCCATCCCATGACATTTTAGCTTAAAATATTTTACAATTTTGTAAATTTTCATGTTCTCTACAATTTTATTCAATGGCTGACAAAATAGTACATGAGTAAAATCAACAAAATTTGTATTTTTATCAGAAAAGAAAGTTTCATAAAATAATAAACATTTTATCATCAGACTTTGGGTCAGCTTCCAAGATGTCAGGAGAAGAAAGCAATGGTTATTTTAATCAATGTAACATTTTTGCTCTGACAATACTTCAGAAAATATGTATTTCTCAAAACAAATTTATTCACCCAAGTGTCTTTCTCCAGAACCCCCAGTATCAACATATATGTATATATAGTTAAGTATGTATTTTTAACTATTTTACACACCTACACACATGTATTTATGCATGTGTGTATATGCTTATAATATACATATATGTATAAACATTTGTGTACATATGCCTGTGTGTATATGCATATAACATACATATATGTATAAAAATTATATCCAGAATTGAGAAACTTAGTTCTATTTTAATAGCACTCTGAACTTTTTGACCAGTAGTTACTTTATTATGCCTTTGATATTACAAAATCCTATCAAATAGCAAGAACCTTTAGCACAAAGATCTTTTAGACTTAAAATCTTTAAACACATTAAATACTGAAGTTTCATTCTAGAGCATCCATAAGTCTCCATATAATCTTTGCACACAACAGATATATGTTTAAAGACCATATAGATTCCAAGGGAAAATTGATTAAAATATTTTAAGCATCCTTTGTACTAACCAATTTTTTTATTATTATTATTCGTGCATTGTAAGCAAACATCTTCGTTAGGTACAAATTGATAATGACATATGTTCCCACATTTCTCATTTGACCCCCTTCCCCAAATTCCCACCCCGCTCCCTCGCCCTCCTTCCTTCTCAAGTTCAATTTAGTGAGTAACCTTGATGTACATTAGGGTGTCCCCGCCCCCCGTCCATCCCTTTCGGTTAAATCAACTTGTGTACTAACCAATTATATACTCTTTGTAAATCATGAATAAAGGGAAAACAAAGCTGGGTTTGGTGGTACATATATATAATTCCAGTACTTGGGATGCTGAGAGAGCAGGATTGCAGGTTCACCACCAGCCTCAGCAACTCAGCAATTTAGGCCTCCCAAAACTTTCAATTTTGTGAAATCCTTTTTCAAAATTAAAAATGAAATAGGGCTATGGTATAGCTCAGAGGTAGAATATCCCTGGGTTCCATCCCCAGGAGACAGAGAGAGAGACAGAGAGAGAGACAGAGAGAGAGAGAGAGAGAGAGAGAGAGAGAGAGAGAGAGAGAGAGAGAGAGAGAGAGAGAGAGAGAACACACAAGTACAGGGCTGCAGTTGCAGTTTACCTACTTTTGCTAAGGGGAGCCATAAGTTCTCCTTTCCTCAGAGGCAAATTAGCAGTCACAGGTTCCTTCTGGGAAAAGTGATTAGACTATTTAGAACTTCTTTGTGTCCTCCCAAAGGCAATTTAAAGCGAACTGAACATTCTGCTGTGTTGTCAGATCGACAATTGATCCCAGTTTCCAGTGTGCAACTTATCTGACAGACTGCTGGAAAATGGATACCCTTTACCTGGCGTTTAATTCTGAAAAAAAGTTTCAAAAACAGTTTCTATGTTATATATATATATATATTGGAAATAAGAGACTGGAGAGAAAAGGATATTTTCCTCATGCTGCACTATTACTGTACGTACTTCTGTCAATTTCTTCCTACTCTTCTAACTTGGAATTAAAATTCACCTCATCAGAGATCTCTCACTCATCTCTTTAAGTGGTTTTGAGCTTCACTCTTTATTACTTAATCCAGTTCAGGTCTTGGTTGCATCACTTTTTAATTATATATTCATTTTTGCTTACTTTTTATTTTTGTTCTCTTCTATTATCTGAAATCTCCTTAAAAGTAGGTGTATTTCTCAAGAAAAATATTTCCAGTTCCCGGATAAGTATCTGACACATAGTAGGCATTCAGTAAATATTGGATAATGAGTAAACTAAGTGAATAAAAACATAAGTGAAATTCACAAGTTCTCACCTTGAATTAGAGATTGCATCCATTTGAAAATTCTATTTTGGGGCTACAGAAATGAAAAAATATCTGTTCTTCAGAGAATATCTCAATGTATAGAATTCATATGCATGTTTCATCAATGTCATTGACTTTTAATTCAAACTGAAAAGAACTATAGGATCAAAGCTGATGCTTGATCCTGTTTTAAACAATTGTACTTACAAGAGAAGGCAAAGAACTCAAACTTACACCTCATGGTGGAAAGGTATTAGAAGATGTCTGTGGAGAAAAGCAAAGCTGACCCTTCCATAGGTAACTACTGTAAATCTGTGTCAGAGTGACAGAAATGAAGGCACATGACACAAGGAGAAATGCCAAAGTTAAAATATAATACACCATATTGGTGTATATTATTAATGACCAAGTGACTATGAAATTAATAGAAAACTTATTGATTTACTGTCTTATGCCTATAAAAATGTTCTGTGTTACTCATTTGTGGTACAATTACATGACAAACTTACTCTCAATGCATACACTGGATAGATATTCACAATGATAAGTACTTTAAAGAAGATGGAGTAAACAAAGATTAAGGAGGGGTTCTTCAATGGGGTGATAAAGACCTTATTGAAGAGTCACCTTTGAGCTAAAGTCTGAAAGATAAGGAGGCTACACTGCCAAGTTTGGATGCAAGAGTTATTTCAGGCAGAGATAAGGTGCAAAGGCCAGGTTTAGAAAAAGGTTTGATGTCTTCTATGTACATAAAAGACCAGTATGATTAGAGTATTCTGGACTCAAATGCCTGAGCAGAATCAAATAAGATGAATCACATTTTTGTGACTTTCCTAATGTAGTTTGAATGAAATCACATTCTAATCCAGGTTAGGGAATTCATGCCAGAGCCACATTCATCTTTTGATTCCAAAACAAAACCTCTGGACCAGGTGAAAATGGTAAGTAAAATTAGGATTTCTAATCTTACTGTAGTTTTTGACACCTTATTCCTAAATAAGGTCTCAAAGACCAAGGGCTTATTTTATGTAATTATTGAAAAGAAGAGTTACACTCACAAAATGTGACAAATAAGTATGAAAATAGTGATTATTTCATTACTTAAAACTATCTTTGGTCTGGGAATATCGTTCAGTGGCACTGTGCTTGACTAGCATAAAGGAGGCCCTGGGTCCAATGCCCAGCATTGCATAAAAATAATAACGATAATAATCACACAGAAAGTGGGTAAAAGAAAGTGATAAAACTCCATTCCTTTCAGGAATAATAATAAAGGAATTCTCCAGATAAAGTGATAAAGTGACAGTTTTTTCTGGAGAGTGATTTTGAGAAAGACCCAGTTGCAAGGCAGTTAAGTCCGAGGTATGGGCAGTGTCTGTGCCAGGCCCTGAGGACAGAGGAGTGATTCAGCACCTGCCAAACACCCATCACTGCCACTATTAGATTTTAAAATTAATTTTACTATGTTAAGAAAAGGTCAGTGTTTGTGACACATATTGAATGGCATGTGTCATAACTAGAAGGTGTGCTTTTTGCCAGTCATAGAAGTTGGAGTATATATATAGAGTATCAGAAGAATTTTGAGAGAAACTGGTATGTTTGCTCAGGCTACCGTGACAAAGTACTGAAAACAGAATGACTTAACCAAAATTTACTTCTCCCAGTTCTGGAAGCTAGAAGTCCAAATCAAGATGGTAGCAGGATTGGTTTCCTGTGAGTCCTTTCTTCCTGGCTTTCAGGTGGCCTCCTCTTTGGGTCCTCACATAGACTTTTTTTCTAATGTTCCTATAAGAGCATTAGCCCTATCTAATCAGGGTCCCACTCTTACAATGTCATTTAACCATTATCTTCCCAAAGGACCTATCTTCAAATTCAGTCATATTGGGTGTTAGGCCTTGAACATATCTTTGTGGCCTATAACACTTGGAAACTCGGTTCTTCTTTGCATTCTGACATTAAGTTGCTTGCAGATCCTTACCTCTCTACAGCAATTATTTTTCTTTATTTTTTTTATGTGTAAAATAAAGTCAAGCCAGGAGCATACCTGTAATCCCAATACTAGACTGAGGCAGGAGTATCATAGGTTTAAAGACAACCTCAATGATGAGTAGTAAAACTCTCATGAACCTAGAGAGACCCTGTTTCAAAATAAAAAAAAATAGGGCTGGGGGTATAGCTGGGAGGTAGAATGTCCCTGAGTTCAATCCCCAGTATCACAATAAATAAATAATTAAATAAATAAATAAGCAAAGTCAAAATAGATGAGCTCTATATATCTTCAAAAATTCTAGCTTTGTCCTCTAAGAAAATAAATTTAATGATTATTTTAAGTAATAAATGATACTTCTTCTAAAACTTGAGTACTAGGTTGATTTATTATGATCAATTATAATATTCAGTGTTTATTTTATTCAACCAAATTGCCTACTAAATTGTCTTAATCCCTAGAGTAATACAGTCTCAAGGATTGTATTAAGAGACACTCTGAGCCTATAATCACCAACTCCTCTCAACCTCAAAAACCAGCTTCTTAAATATGTTGGAGAGTAATGCCAAGAGTGCATCCAAGTAATCAACCTACTTAATGTCTCAGCCACAATATCTGTTGGCATTATGGTTCATCATAAAACATTAATCTAGTAAATGCCTAGGGAGTTTACAAGTGCACATGTGTCAAAATGTTAATTAATTAAATGAATTAAATTTAGCAAAACTATTACTATCTATGCTTGGCAATTTAGGCAATGAAAGAAGTGTATCCTATTCACACTGCAGCCTAATAAGTAGAACACTGGATTAATTATCAAGAATCACAGATAGACTGATATTATTTGGACATGATATTTAGAAATTTAGGCTTATGGGCACAATTAGTTAGAGCTTCAGATACAACCCTAGGGTGCCAGGTTGTTAAGCATGATACAAGTCAAGTTTCATCTGCAATCCAGAGTTCATAGGAGAGCATATATATTATTAAATTCAGTCACATTGGGTTTTAGGCCTTCAACATATCTTTGGAGGGACCACAGATTAGCCTATAACACTTGGAGAATTTACTTAATGATAGAATATCTATAAATAAGCAAAGTCAAGAATATCTAGGCAGGAATACGACTCAGAGACTGGTAAAGAGGTGCACGAGTGAATCAAAGAGCTGCCTAAACCATTCCCATCTCCACTTTTCCCATCAAAGCAACAACTTACTTCTTGGGATGTTTGAAATGTTCTACTTTGGTCTCTGACAAAGAACATTAGGTACTATAATTTTGCTAACATATGCTCACAACTTTGCTGCCTGAAATTAAACAGCACATTCAATTCTCCAGATTTCAACCAGAGGGGCAAAATGAACAAGAGCCCGATAGACTCAATCCATACCCCTTGGAAGATGGTAGCTGGTGAAAGTGGCTCTAATGAAGAACCCAAAAGAGGAAAATGCAATTAACTGGGAGCTCTGTGTAGTGTCTAATTTGATTTTCTTGGCTTGTTAGCTCAGCTGGTTTGGAACATGGTGCTAATCAAGTCAAGATTGCAAGTTCAATTGCCATATGGGCCAGTTAGCCTCGCTCAATTCCATGGCTACTGACCAAATTAGTTCTATTGGTCACAAGAGGAGCCAGGCAAGAGAGAATGGATTATAGAAAATCTATGTATATCACTGTTAAAAACAAACTTAAATTGCTACTGTCAAGGGCAAGGTTATAGTGTGCACTTCATTTTAATTTCTTAAAACTGAGAAAATGCCTACAAAATCCTAAAAAGTAAAAATTGAAACAAAAATTAAGACTTTCCTAATACTATAATTAAGGCCCTTTATTCAATCAAAGTTAATATAGTTGTTCCTTAACTGAGTTATCACACAATTAAACTTTAATGTGGCTGAATATATGGATTTCCATTGAGGTATAGCAAATCTGTGAGATGAGAGAGAGAAGCAACAAATAAAGAAATAGTCTTTAGTACTGAACAAAGAAGGAAGGCAGAAATAAGGGAAAGAAAGGCTGGTCATGGAAACAGAATAGTAAGGAATAGACAACTGCTTCACCATTTGCTCAGTCTAAAATAGACTTAACAGATATGCCCTCTTGATCTTATACTTGAACGTAAATATTCTACAGAGTTGTGATACCTGTGTATGTTGGAGGGGTGGGGGGGGTATATGGGATTGAACCCAGGTGCATTCTATGTCTGAGCTACACCCCCAGCCCTTTACATTTTTTAGTGTGAAATAGAGTCTCATTAAGTTTCTGGGGCTAGCCTTGAACCGGTGACCCTCCTGTCTCAGCCTCCCAAGTAGTGAGATTACAAGCTTGTAGTATGGCACTCGGCACATGATCTATTTTTTTAAATCAACTGAATGTGAAGCCCTAGACAAACCCTGACTTAAAACAACTAAAAAAGACCCTAAAGGCATCCACATAGCTTCCTTATCGTAAGGTAAGTATCTCAGGCAATTCTTCTTTATCCCAAGATCTTAAGACCACAGACATGTCTCTTACAACTCAACACATATGTAACAAATGAGAGCTGCCTTGTTATTAAAATAAACATGTTGGGAACTCAGTTTTACAATATTCTCAGGAAAATATGAAAGAAAGAGTTAGCTTGCTGGTAAATCCTTCTTGTATCACAAGTGATACCATTCCTTATGTTTTGAGAAAACTCCATATTGATCCCCACAGTGGTTATACTGAGAGAAAATAGGAAATAAAAGGAACTTCAAATAAAATAGAGAAACTAGTAGAACAGTGGAAAGGGATGGGGGGAAAGTGAGGCTTAAGGAAGGAAGCAATTTAAATAATGTTATGTCTATAAAGGAAGATGTCAACCAATCTCACCAACATGTATAGGGCAGGAGGAGGGGAAGCAGGGTGGGATTCAGAGGGAAACACACCAAGTCATGTGTATGTTGTATGTATAAATGCATCCCTTTGAATCTCACAAATATTCAAAAAACAATGCCCCAAGGGATAAAAAAATCTGGAGCATGACCATTGAACATGTCACCTCTCAGCAGAGGATGGGGTTCTTTAAAACCACAGTCAAGTGCACAGCACAGTTTGTGGTTCACCTTTTCCCATTCTAACCCACAAGTCTGGCTATTCACCTTGTCCTATCCTACTTCACTCATAAGGGAAATAATTCCCATTTCTTGTTTTTCCCACCTTAAGAAAATAAGGCCTTCCTGGAACATTTTAGGAATACCCCCTGATAGAAGTTATATTCATGAAACTCTGCATCTTGCATGAATGTCCTGAGGCTTCTTGAATTTCTTTACAGAGGTATGGAACAGAGTCCAACTTCCCTCCTCATTCCTTCCTAACACACGCATTTGTCAGGAACTTTGGACGGAAAATTAAAAGATAGATAATAAACAAGATAGATAGTTCAAGATAAAGAGGTATACTATTCTACTATTTTGAATGGTGAAGCAGTCTAAGGATGTAGTCCCAAACGTTTTGGACTATCTTCTTCAAACTTTCTTCTTCTTACTAGTAGGAAGCGTGAAAGCAAAGAGACAGACGATTAGCGATATGCTCACTCTCAGCTGCGGGAAAAAAATGCCTGAATGGCATTCTGTTATCTTTCGATAATAGAGCTATTTGTGCGGGTCACATTTTCATTTACAGATCTGTGTTCATTTTAGTCACTTTCAATTGAATATCCAGTCCTAACTTTTCCCCCTGCACATGCTTTGCTAATCAAAGGGTTTCATTCATTAACATTACCAAGAATTACAGCATTTTGTTAATACACTGAATTTCAGCATCTAGTTCTAGTATAACATTTGCAAATACTGAGGGCAGTTACAATGATATTTTTAATATACTTTTACTGTGTATTGTAATAATACATCCCATCGAGGTTTAGTGTGATAGAAACATACCATTCATATAGTTCCCAGTATGTTTTCCACCAGATTCTTTCCCCTGCCCCTCCACTGTTCATGATAATGAACTTGGTATTATTTTAGGAACATCAGATGAAAACTGGTTAATCCTGACAAGCATCAGGGACAGCAGCAGTACTCTTACGCCCCCTTTTGGTCTGTTAGCGAGAAATTGAAGTTAGGTTGTTTTGTGATCAAAGAAAAATGTCCAATGCTTTCCCATTAACCTAGTTTAGGACATAACTAAAAAATACACACACACACACACACACACACACACACACACACACACACACACATACTTGAAAATGGAAGATACCCCTCTGGTTTTACTTTTGAACTAAAGTCGAAAGAAAAATGAGAGATGGTGAATTTGGCACCACATGTGAGAGAACTCTTGCATCCACTTATATTTGACAACTGCTGAGCATCACCCATGCACAAAGTATTTTCTCATGCAATATTAACATTTTGATAAAGTAGAAGAGCATAGACTTTTAAGTCAAACAGGCCTGTGCTTGAATCAAGGGAGCTTTTCTTTCTTATCAGTTACACTGAGCTCCATAAACATGAGAAAATTTTTTTCTCTTTTTTATCTTGAAAATGATGTGAGCTATAATTTCTGTACATTGTCATTTCGAGAACCAAAATGATTGTGGATTGTGTGAAATTTCCAACTAAGCATATAATAAATGCTACATAAATGTTAATTTTAGTGTTTTTAAAATCTGGTATATCCATATTATCTCATGACTATTTTTTATAGCTAGAAAAACTGAGATTCAAAGACAGAGAAAAACCTGCCCAGGCTTCTCCAGCTGGTTCATAGTAATACTGGTATTAAAACCTAGATTATTTTGCCCTGCAATACAAATGTTCACCATTTTGTGTTTCTACACAATTGTGTCATAACTCATTGCTATAGAATCAGGTGTATACAAGCTATTCTGCTTTGAATTATAACCTATACAATTTAATGAGTGAAGTGTAATGACATAAAAGTTGTTGTCTCATTTGTGAAGTTTTCCTGTACAACATACTAACAACAATCTGACTTTATTTTGAAAAGTAAAATCTCTGATTATTTTCAAAACAAAGGAAACTAATTACCAACTTCCAGGAAGATGTATTGAGTTTTCATGAGTATGATACAAATAAATGAGAAATAATTATTACAGATTTTGATTACCACATGTACATCAATACAGACAATTACATATTCCTGTAGGTACAGAAGTTTAATTATCAAGCAGAGCTGGTAACATTCTCGACATATTAAGCACTAAGTACGTTGAGTTTTGAAATATCTACTATTTATATTATACCTAGAAATCATCTCCAACCATTCAATTAGAAAACTGATTAAACTTTTAAAATAATATAATCAGAAATATATTTATGCTTTCTACTAGTGATTTAGATTGCAAAGTATTCAAAATTGTTTGAATCATGTTCTACTATCCTATTTTTATAACAGAAGAGAAATCACATGAAAAGGCAATTAAATGCACACTTAATTCCATTTCAGGATAATATAGAAGGATACAAGGCCTTAAATATCTGCCCCCTCATAGTCATTTCCTGGACAGATCATAAATCAAAGTTAGTTAGGTCAAGGAACCATTTTAATAGGTCTGAAATTTGTCTCTAATGTGGAATGGGCTTATCAAGATACAACCCTATGGTGAATCAAATAACATATGTATGAGTACAGTTCCTGGAATTTAATAATTCATTTAATAATGAATAATCATAGGTCATTTCTTTATGAGCAAAGATATGTGCCATTATAATTGTGTTAGTCTTAGTGGAAAGTGCTAAACTAAGGTTATACAAGTCAATTAAGCTTTTATGAATGGAATTAAATTAAAACAAATAATTATATACTGGAGCTAGAATGCTGTGTTGTGGGACAATGATCCATAGAAATCCTTCCTGTAAAACCATCCATTTATTCATTCATTAGTCAAACAAATATTTATTGTCTTTCTATTGAGTGGCTCAAAAAGATAATTAGGTTTAAACTCGATTAACCACTTGCTAACTAAGCAGTATACAGGAGATCAACTCATTTCTTTAAATCTCTCTTATCTGGGAAATAAGGATACACATGCTAATTTCTCAAGATTGCTATGGGATTCAGCCGGGTGTGGTGGCGTACGCTTGTAATCCCAGCATTCGGGAGGCTGAGACTGGAGGATCTGGGTTCGAGGCCAACCTCAGCTACCTAGTGAGGCACTCCGCAACTTAGTGAGACTCGGTTTCAAAATAAAGAATAAAAAAAAAAAAAATAGGGCTGGGGGTGTAGCTCGGAGGTAGAATGCCCCTGAGTTCAATCCCCAGTACTGGAAAAAAAAAAAAAAAAAAAAAGAAAGATTGCTATGGGATTCAGAATCAGTACAGATGGCCCCCACCCACCATGGTGCACTCATGATTTTTCAACTCTAAGATGGTGTGGAAGGAATGAGCACCATACTTTGAATGTTGAATTTTGACATTTTCCCAGTATAACAATTCTCTCTTGCTGCTAAGCAGCAGGAGTGATCCTCAGGTCCTAGTCAGCCACAGGATCAGGATGGCAAACAAGCCATACTCTGAAGTGTACTGTGTTGCTAACCTATGATGCATGGTAAATTCACTATATTAAAAGCAATTTTGACTTAGGATGTATCTAATGTAGAATGGGCTTACAAGATGCAACCCTATTGTAAATGAAATAGGATATGTATGAGTACAATTCCTGGAATTTAATATTTCTGCAATATTATCTTGACCTAAACCTGACTTCTTTTCCAGAATGGGAAAATCTTTTCACCTCTTGATAAATGGTTCTTGGTCTACAAATAGTTGAACAAAAATACATGTGAAGTCCTTTCTGGATCTAACCTTCTAAGTTACAGCAAATGTAATATTCCTAAATGTCAGGACTAGACATTGAGATGCTGTGACAGATTCTTCTCTACAATAGATTCTTTAAAATGAGATCTGTGTCAAAGTTACTCTCTAATTTGACCTAGGGTATGTGAAGTATGGAAACATATTATTTTATAAAAATATCCAAGCAAGGCTGTAGCTTCATATATTCTGTTCTACCTAGAAAAATTGTTCCATACATGTATTTTTAAACATTTACCAACGTATAAACAGTATGGAAGGAGTAAATGTAGATTAAAAGTATATATAATTGTTTGAAAATGCCTCATGAATGGGATTACCTTAACCTTCTGCTTTCCAAATCTGGCAAAAAAAAAAAATCTTTAATAAAGATAAATAGGAAAGTGGATAGTAAAATCAAAATAGTCAGAATGTTTTACTCAAAAAGTCATCTATAAGTAGCTGTTGCCAAGATGTTATATTTTTTGTACTGAAATCTGTTTTATCTATTTCTTCTTTTTTTAAACTGACATATAGGCATTTGAAATGCTGATAATTGTGGAGAAGAAAATGGAGAGTGTTCAATAATTTTTAAAACCTTGTAGGAGTCTTGAGAGTCCTTAAGTTGCACTCAAGAACACTGCAAGTAGTTTTGACAGAAATCTGCTTCTTCTTGTTTGTGTCTTTTGGGTCAAGTTGACCAAAATTTGTCAATTTCACAGGTTATACAGAATTCAAATGTCCTAAGAAATTATCAGGAAGTGTCTTTCCCTACAATCACGTTAAAGAGAAGTGCCTTAAATGTCAACTCCTTTAGCCAGGCCTGCCACCTCATCGGAGAGTGACTTGGATAAACTGCAGCAGGGATAGGGAAAGGAAGAGGAAATAGACCAAGGCAGCAAGGGAGGCTCTTTGTAATGTTTTAGGGACTCTGCAGATATGGCCCAAACATCTTCAATCCTATCAAAACTTCACCCTCAATTTTTCATATAAATCTGCCTCTTTAACTTCCTCGCATGCATCACAGTAAAAGAAATCACAGCAAAACCAACTATCAGAGGAGTGAGAATAAATAGCAGCATGAAAGTATAAATTTTCTCAACAAATAATTAGAAAGCATAATTTAATTTCTTCTGAAACAGTAACAGAGACAAATGGGTTGTTACTTTGAGTGGAGCTCAGAAATTAGGGTTATCAGTTAATCTTAATGTAATTTTATTTATGTCCACTTAAAAAAATATATTATTTGGTGATAAAAATAAAACTCCAAAATTCTTTGTATAAAATTTTAAATTTAGAATAGCCAAATAATGGAACCAACCGTTTCCTTCAACAGATGAATGGATACAGAAAATGTAGTCTATATAGACAATGGAGTTTTACACAGCCATAAAGAAGAACAAAATTGTGCCATTCCAGGAAAATGGATAAAACTAGAGAATATTATGCTATGTGAGATCAGCCCATCTCAGCAAGTCAAGAATTGTATATATTTCTCTCTTATGCAGAAGCTAGAGAGAAAATAGCGAAGACACTTCAGATAAATGAAGAGAAAGAGTAGAAACATAGAAGGGGCTTAGGAATTGAAGTTAGAGAGGGGGAAATGAGAAATGAGGAAGGAAACAGTTCAAATAATGATATCTTCATAGATGAAGGTGTCACCACCAATCTCAGGGGGCAGGATGTGGAAGGAAATACATCAAATGATATTTGCATGTATGTATGTAACACTTTGAATCTCACAATGATGTGCAATTTATTTCAATGGACCCATGAAAGTATTTAAAAATATTTCAAAGATTATTTAGAGATAGTTTAGTGTCAAGAGTCAAATGAGAGTAACCTTGAACTATTTGTATTTACCTGCTTTCAAGTGGTGATTAATTGCAATTGGTGGAGCAGATCGTGGAAGAGAGTATGGATGTTGGAGTCATTAGGAATTTTGTGCACACATGTCCAAAGATATATCCTAGGGACTATGGGAATTGCAAACATAGTAAACCATTATCTACCATTCAGGCATGTCACTGCAAAAATTATATTGAGAATCATAGGACAAGATCATCCTTCTAACATATATTTAGTTATTTTTAAAAGTTAGCTATATAGCATATAAGTTAAAATTTAGTTACATAAAAAGATAAACATGACAAGGCATCTAAATAATTTTACCTATCAGAAAGTTTTGTAGATAGAAATAATCAGCTAGAATTTTGTAAGCATGTACTCTTGGATTGGTACTGCCCTCAACAGTTTATGTCTTATTTTAAAATATCTTATTTAATACTAACTCCCCAAAGACATACTCTAAAGTAGATTTATTGAGTGACAAATAGAATCTTGATTAAATAGAATAAAATGTCCAGGTTTTCTCAGCTTGTAAATATCAGAACAAGAGTTTGGAAACATATGTGCTTAACATCACATTTATACTGCTTCAATTCCCTCTGTGTTGCAAGACATTATAAATTGACTCAAAGGTGTGGTCAAAATGGGTCTCAACATTATTTGATAACAGTATGTGGAAATACAGTTCCACTGGTTTCTTATTTTAAATCATCTCAATTAAGTAGAATTCAAATTACTTCCACACATGTGATTTTTTTTAACTCTGCAACAATTTCAGTCCTTTGCTCTATTTCATAACAGACAAACTATTATTGACAGATTTGCATCCTTTAGTCACAGAATGTTATAAGCAATCATCTCAAAGTTAGAATGTGCTTTATAAAGGCAATCATAATACCTACTTTCAATAATTTCAGTTTCATCTTTCCCATAATGAGTTTCCCTGCCCATTTAAATAGCAAATTTCTGAAATATTGAGTCAATTAATTTCTCAAGTTCCCTAATGTGATTGCAATATATGTGGTGCAAAAAGCTAAATAGATAATGTGTTATAAAATTAAAGAGAGAGAGTGAGCAGGAGAGGGAGAGAAAGTTCACACTGGTAATAGATTGGTGTTTCTACTTTAAAAGGAAAATGATTAGTCTCTGAAAACTTTATTTTTTTTTTCTAGCAGACATACTTTAACCATGAAATCCCAGCTCTATATTTAACTACAAACTCTTTTGACATGCATCAAGTTCAAGAGAACAATCTGTTCCTGGCACAGCAGATGTGAAAACATCCCAATATGATATTAAATGATAACGATCAAATTCCAAAAGCATAGTCAACCTAAATAACCAGGTGAATTACATCTGGTTGCCTTTTTAAAAATATGATATGCAGCATACTTTTTCTACTTGGCTTTCCACACACCTATCAAATTAGATCAGTAAATTGAAATAAACATATACATGTTTTCAAATCTATCAACTGCATAGTGAAATTTAATTCCTTTTATTTTTTCCTTTAACTTCTATAAATCTCCAACTAAAATTATATGGAAACATCCAAATTAAAGCATAAAATACATTTATTTAATTTTTAAAAATGTAATAAAGAAGCCGGGCGTGGTGGCGCACGCTTGTAATCCCAGCATTTGGGAGGCTGAGACTGGAGGATCCGGGTTCGTGGCCAGCCTCAGCTACCTAGTGAGGCACTCCACAACTTAGTGAGACCTGGTTTCAAAATAAAGAATAAAAAATAGGGCTGGGGGTATAGCTCGGAGGTAGAATGCCCCTGAGTTCAATCCCCAGTACCGCAAAAAAAAAAAAAAAAAAAAAAAAAAAAAATGTAATAAAGACTTTGAATATAAATGATCATGTAATAATAGAAATATGCCAGAATAATTTCTTGAAATGATGGCAAATTTTTCTGGGAGCAAGATTTTTACCTGAACTTACCTTCTTCAGATATACAAAAAGTATTCTTTTTTTTTTTTTTGTGGTACTGGGAATTGAACTCAGGGGCATTCTACCTCCGAGCTTTACCCCCAGCCCTATTTTTTATTCTTTATTTTGAAACCGGGTCTCACTGAGTTGCGGAGTGCCTCACTAGGTAGCTGAGGCTGGCCGCGAACCCGAATCCTCCGGTCTCAGCCTCCTGAATGCTGGGATTACAAGCTTGCGCCACCACGCCCAGCACAAAAAGTATTCTGAGGATGAAAAGGAGCAGCATTTTTCTTTTCAATATGAAAATAGACAACTTTTTTTCCAGTTATGAAACTAATTGATGAGCTCTTATTTGATAAATTAAGCCATCCTTAGAGTACGGGGAACACTTTGGAACTAAGTCTAAATGTTAGTTGTACAACATGGCAAATGTGTTGATAGACATTATGTTGATCACTATAAAATGGATCATTTTAAGTTATATAAACTTAGCTTCAATTTTAAAAGTGAATAAAGAAAACATTACATTTCCATTTGAATGTATAGTTTTATGTAGACATATTTTTGAGTTAGAAAGTTTCAGGGTTGTATATTTCATGTGTGCATCTTGTATACATAGACACCTTTGGTTGCTCTCTCAAATACAAGCATAGAGTCTCACACCCTTCTGCCTTCCTTACTGAGAGAGTTTCATTAGTGTTTCACTTTCTTGTGTGTTCAGTGAGGACAACCTTCTAGGAGAGGGGAAGGAGGGACACAATTTAATAATCCTGTTGTAGAAATTTCTATTCCCCTTAGTAATGACTGTGAAGGTGAATCTGTGTGTAGGCAAAGGTTTTCCTCACAGGTAAAAGGAGGCAAAGGGGAAGAAATGTCTCTCTGGTTCTTTTTAGATTTTGTGGTGTCTGTTTGTGACGCTAGAAACTGCTTCAATTGTCCTGTAGCCATGAGGGGGACTCACTACACACTAAAGGCATCATTATGCCTCTCACTTAGAAAATGTCATGTCTAAGTTTTAGTTATGTGAATTAGTAATTATTTTCTCAATGTCAAAGGCACTTAAATTGGATGGATATCTTCTTATTTTTAGCTAATAGCATACCACTTGAAACAGCATGATTCCAAATCCCATTTTCTTTTTTCTTTTTTTTTTTTTCGGCTAAAAAATAATCATGGTGTAGAAAGTATATAATTAAAATATTTCACATTTTGTTAAAAATTCCTTGAAGACTGTACATAAATGGATAATCATGCTCATCACAGGGAATGACAGAAGGTACGAAGAAATGAACACTACTTTTTTATTATTATTTTTAAATTATTACTCTGTGTGTGCATGCATACATATGTGTGTGTGTGTGTGTGTGTGTGTGTGTGTGTGTGTGTTGAAATCAGGAGTATTCTATATCTGAGCCACATTCCCAGATCATTTTATTTTATTTTATTTCATTTCATTTTACTTTATTTTTGAGACAAGGTTTTCCTAAATTTCCCAGGCTGGGCTGAAACTTGGAATCTTCCTGCCTCAGCCTCCCAAGCAGCTGGAATTACATTCATATGCCTAGCAACACAACTTTATAGAGTTCATGTTTGAAGTTGTTTCCAAAAAAAACAAAAAATTATGCTACTTATATCAATTCTATACAAAACAAAAAAAGTGAAATTAACCGTAATTCATCATAGAGGAAAAAGCATATACATATTTTTGAAAAACAAATGTTTATTAGCTTTTCTGCTTTTTTTCCCAAAAGTTTGTGTTATGTCTTATATTATTCTATACATTCTTGGTTGCAATGAAGGATAGCATGGTTAAAATAAACAACCCACTTTGTGGGATTCTGATACCATCTGTATACATACAGCCAGGTCTATCTCTGTCTTCTCATCTCTCCTAAGTGCTTCTCCACTGAGACCGGGCCATCCTTGTTGAAAGAGTAAGTGGTAATTCTGACCTATGACAAATTCCCAAAACTCCAGAAAAAAGAAATGTCTTTTAAGCATGCGTGATGTGCCCACCCCTGGGTCTCTGTGACAGAGTAAGGAAGAATGATCATCTTGAATTGAGTTTGGGGCCCCCTTTGTATCCAAAGCATCTCCAGCAGACCTAGCTATGTGGAGTATCACAGTAAGCCTCATATCCTTTCCTCTAGGAAGTTGTATCCTCTGGTACTTCCATGCTAGGTGAGCCTTAAGGATAGTATCTGTCAAAAATTCCCTTAGGCACTTGAAAGCCAAACCCACCACAGTCTCTAAGTTAGGCCTTGCAAAACTCAAGATTGCCAACATTTTATTTAAATTTATCATTCCTGGACCATCTTGAGGCTGAATCACCTTTCCTTATCATGATTATCACATCTGCATGGTATTGAGATTATACATTACAGTTGGTGAAGCTTTTAATCTATACTCTATTTGAATCATATAACAACTCAGATAGAAAACTGAGACTTAGAGAAAGGAAATTGCAGTTACTGTCCTGCATGAATTATAGCTGAATGATCCAGTTCCCAACCCAGAACCAAATCCCAGCCTGATAGGTTTTAAGAAAGCTTGTGGTTAATGATGGGTCAGTTAGTACTGCCTCATTCTCTTCCAGAGTCTTTTATTCCTTCTTTTCTAGTCAAGGGAGATAGTAGAACCATTCAAAATAAGGAGAATTTGCTTTTAAAAATACCACACAGACTTCATTGTGTTTTTCTATCCAAATCACACAAGTTAAATACATACAAATAAATAGTTTCCATGAAAATTGGAATAGTAACTATACCAGCTCTACTCAGAGATAGCTCAGTGAAGAAACTCTCTGGACTTGAAAATGTTCTTCACTGGAGAAATGTGTGCTCCTTGTTGCTGAAATGATTAGGAAATCAGACATTTCCAATTTTAAAATAATATGGCATTGTCGGTTTTGATTTCACATCAGTGTCCCTTGTTGCATAAAAAAATTGTATTAGTTATATAATGAAAAACAAACGTTTCTATTGGGAAAGGATGGTGATGTGAGGAAAACGATGACACTTCTTATTTCATTCTTGCACAGCATGTTCCATTTCTAGCAGATAATACCAGTTACCCGAGAAGCGATTACAAACATTGATACATTAGCACCAGTCCTAGTTTTTTACATAAAGTAGATAAGGGTATTTATGTTAATGAGAGGTAGAATATGTGTTCTTAAAAGATCCTCTTGGTCATTCTGGTGACTTAGAAGGTTTGAAAGAACTCCTATAGAACATCTATGTTCACTGTGGCAAATATTTTTTAGAATTTTTGCAGGGGTAATTTATTTTTTATTTTTATTTTTATTTTTTGCAGTACTAGGGATTGAACTCAGGGGCATTCTACCTCCGAGCTATACCCCCAGCCCTATTTTTTATTCTTTATTTTGAAACCGGGTCTCACTAAGTTATGGAGTGCCTCACTAGGTAGCTTGCAGGGGTAATTTAGAATCAAAGAAACACTGTTCCTATACATAAAGTCACATATGGTAAAATTGACACTTCTAGATCTCGGCCAATCATAACATCATGCAACTGGATTACACTAAAAGCCATCCTCAGATCGGATTTTGGAAGCATTCTTCAACTATGCCCTAACCACTTGTAGCAATTATGACTTTAAAAAAATTATTTAGATTTGTAAGCATTTCACATTCCTCACTTGTAAAATGGATGATGATGATGATAATAATAATAATAGTAATAATAACAACAACAACAACAATAAGATGCACAAAAGAATTTCAGAGGCTCTAAATCAGCACATTCATGTGATGTTATATATTCTTGATCTGTAACCTTTGTGAACTATCATATTATCATTAAAAGTACAGAATCCCCTTTGATGATTTTCTGAAGCTCTCTGGTCAGGGTTTAACTGTCTCTTCTTCATGTGGCTGTAGTACTCTGCTACATTCCTGCTCTGGAACTTTCCTTCTATTCTGTGTCATACCTGTTGGGTATATTCAGTTAGCCCCTTTAGGTTTTGAGCATGTTTGTGATCTCTGTTTTTCAGCATCATGGTGTTCATGGCAAACACTTATTTAAGTATGTCCTCAACAAATAAGTATTTATTAAACTGCATCAATGATGGGCAAACAGGACAAATTGACATGAAGTGACCACCTCTCTATGTTTTATCACTTTGCTATCTCAAAATATCAGCAGAATTTCTTTGCTCCTTTCTCTAATGAAGGCACAATGTCTTTGAAATACAATGTAACTGCTATGAATCCATTCCTTTCCCTGTGTCAGACCCTTCTAAGCTGCATGAGAATCTGCAGAATAATAAAAAAAAAAAAATCTAATGCAAAGTAAATCAATTCAGAAAGTTCCTGCAGGATACTTTCCCTACCCACTGTGCATTCACTAAGTAATCTTCCCGAAGCAAATTTTACAATTTTAACATACTAAAAAAATAATCTTAAGCTATTGGCTACTATGCAGTTGTTCTTAGCTTCTGGTTTTCTTTCCTATATGATCCAAATTTATAATCTAGAAGCATTAGAAATTCTTTAGTATTTATATTTGTAACTTTTGATAAAATTTCTCTTTTAGGTATATTTACAAAAAGTAAAAAATTGTATGTTCTCCCTAATATGCAGAAGCTAGGGAGAAAGTGGGTCATAAGAGGAACTCTAGACAAAGAAGGAGAAACCTTAGATAAGCAAAGAAGGTGACTTAACTGAAGGTGATGCAGGGGAAGGGAAGTATGATGTACTTTCACATACTTATCAAAGTCAATCACTAAACTGAACTTGAGAAGGAGGAAGGAGGAGGAAATGGGGCGGGAATTGGGGAAGGGTTAAATGAGAGATGTGTGCATGTTTGCCTTTACCAGCTTGTACTTAACAAAGATGTATGATTAAAATGACCAACAAAATAAATAAATACATTGATGTTATATAGCATCAGAGAATGCACAAAAATATGTTTTGGTTTCTTTTGGCTTGATAAATTTTATTTCTTAAATATTTTCTTTGAGACAGGCATGGGTGCACACTTGTAATCCCAGTGCTTGGGAGGCTGAGACTGGAGGATTCAGGTTCACGGCCAGCCTCAGCTACCTACTGAGACCCTCCACAACTTAATGAAACCCTGTTTCAAATAAAGAATAGAAAATAGGACTGGGGGGGTAGCTCAGAGATAGAATGTCCCTGGGTTCAATACCCAGTACCCCCAAAAAAATGTCTTTATAGTCACACCAATAGCATACAATCACACACAAAAAATAAGATCTTCTTTTAAATAACCTACAAGAGCCGGGCGTGGTGGCGCACGCTTGTAATCCCAGCATTCGGGAGGCTGAGACCGGAGGATCCGGGTTCGAGGCCAGCCTCAGCTACCTAGTGAGGCACTCCGCAACTTAGTGAGACTCGGTTTCAAAATAAAAAGAATAAAAAATAGGGCTGGGAGTATAGCTCGGAGGTAGAATGCCCCTGAATTCAATCCCCAGTATCGCAAAAATAAATAAATAAATAAAAATAAATAAATAACCTACAAGAGTTACAAATTTCTTAGAACATAGTAGATATCAAGTCAAAATGGAAAATTATAACAAATATAAGTTACAGAGCTTTGGTATGGGACCAGTTCTACAGATCTGTTTGGGTACCATCTAAAGACAGAAGTTGATACTGTAGTTATTGTCATTATCAAATCAATATACTACAGCAAGAAAAAATATTGTACCTGTAATGGACATGTCTAATTTCTTCCCAAATTGCATGGAAATGATCAAACTGGCACATATAGTAGTTGTTACAGACAAATTGCTTTTTGGATTAAGGGATAATATATATCTGGGCATTATGGTGCACGCCTGCAATCCCAGTACTTGGGAGGCTGAGACAGAAGGATTTCAGGTTCAAATCTAGCATACAATAATTTAGCAAGGCCATGTTTCAAAATAAAAAATAAATAAAAAGAGGCTTAGGGTGCAGTTTGGATTCAATCCCCAGTTCAATCTTGGGTTTAATCTGAAGCAGGAAAGAGGGAGGGAGGAAGAGAGAGAGAGAGAATATACGAGACAACACTGAAAGTTCATTCAGTAACTGGAGAAGCCAGAGAAAGCAAAAAACAAAACAAACAAACAAACAAACAAAAAAAAAAAAAAAAACAAAGAGGAAGACCTGGGAATCCAAGAACAAAGGACCAAGCACATGAGGGAGAGAAAGAATCACTAAGAAGCGAATGGAAACCCAGGGGCTTAACGCCTGGGTGCCAGCCAGCCAGTGCTAGGGAAATAAATGAATTTCCAGGGTTTGAGGTGGAACAGGGCTGAAGGAGGATGGCCCTAAATTAGGGGTGTGGCCTTGGGGAGTGTATCTGTCCCTGGCCCCTAAAGCTCACTCTGTTCTCTGCTTTCATGAACAGAGAGCAACATTCCTCCATGATACTTTACCAGCATGGTTTTTGTCTAAGAGCCACTGATCATGTACTGATCTCTGAAACTTCTAAAACTACTTCCTCTTAATTGTGTTTATCAGGTATTTTGGTCACAGCAGAAAAAAAAATTAACTACCTAAAACAGAAGCATTTCTGTTATTTCTAATTATATTTAAAAGTACATTTGTTCAAATTTCATATAAAGTTTTAATCTAAGCATTTTGCCTTTGATTTCTTTAAAACGAAAATCAGTTCGGATTCTGAAAAACAAATTAGCATTTCTTATGATTTTTTTCTGTACTTTTACTGGTGCATTGTAATCATACATCATAGTTATATTCCAAGAGCTACATTCATACATGTATACAGCCCTTGATATATTTCCTTCCTTACTCCCCTACTCCCCCTTCTTCCTTCCTGTACACATTTGTGAGACTGGTAATGTTCATGTACAATGCACCAGTTAACCTCACCCAATGAGGGGGCGGGGGTACACTATCAAATGGAGACATAGAGGACTTAAGTAATTTTTATGTCTCCAATGAATTCAGGTCATTGGATTGTCATTGTTCATAATATAAATGTTTATTAATCTGTAATTTCATAATACTTAAGTACAAATATCAAACTGCAAAAAAAGAGAGAGGTAAAATGTGTTAAAAAGCTCATTAGATTGATGTCTAAATTTAAAATGTAAACTATAACTGGGGATAGTTGTAGAGTGCTTGCCAAAGTCCTGGGTTTAATCCTCAATACTTCAGAAGACAAAATAAAACATAAACTACCCACATTTCTACCAAAGCAATCGCTGGAAGTGTCTAGGGCATACCCTTATGCAGTTTATAATATAGTATTTAGAATAGGCCAGACATAATTCTAATAAATTTATATTTGCAAATTTATTTACTTATCACAATCCTATGATATAACTACTCGTGCTTTATATATGAAAAAACTGAGTTATATTCACAGAGAAATTAGGTAATGTTCTCAAGATACCCACAGCTAGCAATTGATAAAGATTCTAAACCCAGGTTCAGAAACAGTCTTTAAACACTACCATCTACTACCACCTTTACATAGGGAGGATGCGATGAGCATATACCAGTAAAATGGCCTCCAAATTCTTCATTTCATGTTTGTTTGTTTCCTCCTATACTGGTTCTCCCTTATTTATGTCAGTGTATCAGTGATACAGATGGAGAAATTATCTTTGTAAATCACAGATCTGTATTGAGGGTAAAAGTAGTTTCTTGGTTCCTCCATTAGTAACTCTTTAATATGCAAACAATCTCTTTCACAATCTGACCCTATCTCCCCTGCTTTGCTCCATTCCTTTGAGCAGTGTTCCAGGACCAAATGAGGGCAGTAGACAATTACAAACCTGGTACATTGAGGACCCATTTTGTTCTAATGCTGGGCTGGGGACTTAGAGATCCAAAGATATCTCAGCTCTGAAATTTTATTTTCACTGTTACAAGGAAGGACATGCAAACCTCCTATTTTTTCCACCAGGGCAAATGTTTGCTATTTCTAAATAGTGAGATTCATAATCCTAATGATTTTTTTTTTTTACCAAAAATTGGATTAGATCTCAAAATTAACCAGACCCATGCAACCAAGTGCTATAAGTTTTTCTCTTATAGATTTCAAAAAAGTATGTGTGCGTGTGTGTGTGTGCGTGTGTGTGTATGTGTGTGTGTGTGTGTGTGTGTGTGTGTGTGTGTGTTTCTGTTTGAACAAGCAAGTTCAGCAACTTTGTGGTACTTACTACATTCCCAGAACACTGCCAAAGCTTGATATAGTTTATGCTTTCACAATAACCCGATGAAGAAGATTTCATTAGCGCTATTTGTAGATTTTTTAAAAAGTAAGGCTTAAGGCTCTGAGTTTCTGAGATATCAGAGAGAAGGCAAAAATAATAGGGACTAAAAGATTTTAAAATGTTGACAGTCTTTATCTTTAAATTATACACAGATTCCTTAGCGATGACTGAAAGTGTGAAATAATGTTATTAGCAACTAATAGTTTCTTGGAGACATTCCTTCATCTCAAAAAAACATCTTTATCACACAGTCTAATAATGTATTACTAAGGCAGCAATACAACACTCAAACAGAAGGCATCTAAAGATGCTGAAGTAAACATCTATATTTTAGGAAAGCTTAAGTATTGCCATTAATAATTGACAGACCAAGTAATTTTTCTGTTTAAAAATTAAATTTAGAGTGCATTTATGTTTTCAGGTTTTTCTATTTTGTCACAGAATTCTGTACTCTTTTAAAGACTTCCATTAAAACTATTTCTGCACATGATGGGCATGGGGTTTTTCAAAATGTACAGAGGAAAGCACCCCCTACCTGTTATTTAAACGCACTGTGTTATAAAGCACCTCTCATTCTCTTTGATGCCACACTGCAGTGTATCTCATAGAACAACCTTTTTTAAACCCTTCAATTTCTTTGGTCAGAGATTAGAACATTTGATGTCATATATAGACAATAAAATCCTTTTTATCTCAGTGGTATTTCATTATACTTTGTGACTTAGAAACAAAATGAGCTTAAAGTCACGCCAAGACACATCTTTAAGATTGCTATGATAATGCTAATATGCCCTTTAAAATTGAGGCCATCTGGGAAATTGAAAGGGTGACAAGTGGAACCAACTTGCATCAAACTGGCATGACACCAGACACTGGCATGGCCTAAGTGACAGCTGCAGTAGCTGGAGAGAGCTTGATAAGAAAATCCTGTTATAATACTGAGCTGGTTTTCCTTAAATTACATCTTACATGATTTCATAGGTGCCATATTTTATTTTAGAACAAAATGCATTCCTTTTTGAAACCGAAATACACCTGTCCGTAAGCAAATGTGAAGAAAGTGGTATTTGGCTGTCCTTTGGCAAAGGGAAAACCCATGTATATTTAATTAGCCTTTTTTACCTGAGGGATTTTCTGTTATGAGGACAGAGAGTGAGACTATAACTTCGAGTAGCAATGTAAATGCTATCAGAGTATTCAGAGCGAAGAGTTCAACAAAGGAGCCGCTGTCTGTGACAGTTGTTACAACACCCTTGTCCTGAACGGCATGTGGATCAAGCAGAACTTGGTCTCGGTTTCACTCCCAATTGAGCATCATCTTTGGACAGTCAGAAGGGTAGCTATCCAGGTGTTGTGCTTACCCAGTGAGATAAGGACCCCACCCCCCACCAGCTTAGTTTCATTGCAGTAGTAAAACCTCTGGCTGAGACTGCTCTGCAGCCATCTCAGCAGTCTCAGGCTGTGGATCTATACCAAAGGAGATGGTTCCTTTTTAGCAAAATACCTTTGTCCAGGGGACAAAAAGAAGAAATTGTCTCTCCTTTATTCAATCAACACACATCTATTACATGATCACTCTAAGACAGGCTCCAAGTTTCTATGATTTGGCTTTCTGGAATATAAAAATTTTTGTGCTATGGATTCTCTGTCAGCTCACAGACCCATAAAAAAGGCAGCTGCATAAACAGGCAATTGCAACATGGCGTGGTAAAAGTGTTGACAGAAACATATACAAAGAATTACCATCATCACAGCAGCCCTTCTTAGTTTTCCTTCCACATGGAAGATGTGTACTCTTATTTTTTAAAACTTTTTATTGCCTCATCTCCTGATTTCAGGAAGAAGAAGCCTCTTCCTTAACAGCATGCAAACAGCTATGCCCTATGACCCTTTTGAATTTTGTACTGGTCATCTGAAAACATTAATACTTGATCTGTCACTTCTATAATGCTGTCCAATCTCAGAAATTAGGAGACGTACAATCTAAAAAGGAAATGGAAAATATCCCAGAAAATATCCAGCCAATGATATGACATATTTTACATGTTTTTTAAAATCACAAACCTAGACTGATCATAGAAGTCTTACTCTTTGGAATACACCAATTTGTTTCTTTAGGTTTGTGAAGTCTTTTCTGAAATAAGATGTAGTATTCAAAAAATTCAATGAATACAGGGTTCAGATATTACCCTTGTACTCATAGATGATAAACAAGGAAAAAACAGAATAGACAGAAGCTAAAAATCAGTTCTTGGATATGGCATGTCCGATATTGGCAAGATATATTAGTGACTGGCAGGAAATTACCAGAATGGACAATAATCCCTGGCACTCATAATGGTAACATTTAATAATACCAATAGCATGTGTGTATTGTTGTTCGGAGAATGATAAGCATAGACAGCTGGTATTATGTAAGCCATTTATCACAAAGTTCCATTGAGGATTCCAGAGAGTACTAGTTTCACAAATGAGTGTTCCCTTCTCCCTATTCTACATTTTCCCTTTAATCATCTTGACAAAACTTGAACCAGAGTTTAAACATGGCCCCCTGTGCTGTACATCCTCCATTTCAAGGAGGTTTAATGATGCTTACCCAATTAGCTAGTTGATCCAAAAATACAGCAGAGCCATCAGAACCAGCACAGAAGATGAAATTGCTCTCCAAGCTGCTATTCTGCACCACCACCCAAGGAGACCTCTCTGCATTATGGTTTTATTAACAAAAGATAAGAGATACTTTTTATAAATTTTACTCACATACCTAATATCTAAACCTACTTCACCAACTATGGACTAGAAATACTTTTCTGTAAGGTATCAATTACTTACTGCAGAAATTTGTTCATCATAGTATGCCATGAATGTATGGCAATTAGACATTTCTTTTTTACTAATACTTTTTATTTCTACCCTGTGATTTTTAAAAAAGGAAAAAGCTAGATAGGAAGAGAGAAATTAAGATATTTTTGCCACCCATATTTTCATAAGTTTCTGAGTGTAGATTTTGCTTCTGACTTTAATTAAGGTGTCTTGCATCCTCACAGTTTGTCAGCTAGCTCTGACATCCCAGCTCTCTGCCACTGGGGGGTCATAACACACCTCGGTACTTGTATTAAAATGCATGCTGAGAAAATGAACTTCTTGGCACCTGAAAATTTCCCTTGCTCTCACTATTCTTGTTTTTTTCCCTTAGCTATTTTTATTATAGAATTATCTTCTTACACCATCAGTGGAACTGCTACATTGTGGCAACAAAGGAAATGCTGTAGGATAAGGTGGAGTGGCTAGGAATGAAAATAAGCATAAACCAAGTTGGGTATGTTATTCAGAGCTTTTACCATGACCCAGTCTCATCCATTCTTTTGTCCAGAGCCAATTACACCCTGTCTGAGCTTATGACCAACTTCCTCTCTTGACCAAGCTTAATGCATATTACATGACACCAACCAATTTTAGCTGGTTGTGTCCCCAGGCAGATACACATATTATTTGTTCTTTTGGATGAATGGCCATTCAGCAACCATTACCCAGTGCTTTAGTAGTGCCTGAGGACAGGAATCACATCCAGAAATAAGCAAGACCATCCTCCACATTGCCAGCTGTTTACTCACTACATGATTACAACACTGCATGCTCCAGTCCACTGTGCCAACTCTAAAATAGTTTGGTCACTTTAATAGGGAAAAAGCTATCACTGGTTTGATGATAGTTAGATAGATGATAGATAGATAGATAGATAGATAGATAGATAGATAGATAGATAATTACATATATTTAACTTCCAGGATGGCAGAGATTGTTTATTGCCTAATTGACAGCCATGCCCGTCTCTTCTCTCTAACAGACCCAAATTCTCTTTTGTTATCCTTTAGCTATGACCTTAGCATAATTTGAAGACTTCTACAACTCCAGGCAGGAATCTTACTGGCCCATGCCAATCATGGTGACTTCCTTTACTTTTATTGTAAGTAGCTGAGTCATGGACTTTTGGCCAGTTCTGGTTAGTGGAAAATAGGAATGTGCTATATGGCTTTGGAGAAAGAGTTCATGGTTAAGAAACGATGTATACATGTATAGAGTGGATAGGGAAGAAAACTACTCTTCCTAAGTATATGCCATCAAGTCTGCATGCAATTCCTGGAAGTGCTACAAGGGACACTGACTAACATGTAGAAAAGTAGAAAATATGGATAATTCTGGTACTTCAGCCTTCAATTTTTGAAGGTGGGAGGGGACACAATTTAGCCCATATAGTAAGTTAACCAAATGGCAATATATTATTTTTCTTTATATATTTTCACAGTGACCAAATCTTGTTCAGTTTTAAAATTAGAATAAAAAATGTCTTTGAAAATATGAAGTTTAATAATGTTTTAAATTATAGGCTAAAAAATAACCATGGTAAAATACTGAACTCATTATAATGGGATAATTTTATGAGAAATTTTGGAAAATGAAATAGCTTGCATGATAAGAGTCTGTATCATGCAGGACAAATCACATTTGAGTCAGATACATAGGTAGACCATAACAGTAAAGGATTCCTACGAAAACAATGTTGCACCACTAAAAGGAATGGTCCCAAGTCTTACCCTTTAGCCTTTCCCACACGTCTACTTTTTCCATAATATTGATCCAGGATTTCAGCTTGATATATAAAACTGCACTATAAACCCACCCATTCCAACTTCCAGAACTCAATACTTTCTAAAGGATGTCTTCAAATTCTCATTAGACTCAAACTAAAGGACAAACATCCATTTAGAAATATATTTGACTATTATGTCTTAAAAGTCCAACAGGCATACATTCTCAAAGCAAGTTTTCACTTCAGGGCTGTGAAATCATAATTGTTCCTCATCAGGGACCATTGCTAGCAAAAACATATTGGTTATTTCAAAATAGCTAAAAGAAATGTTTTTAAATGCCCTCACCATTAAGAAATTATAGTTGTACGAAGTTATAGATAATGTTAATTTCCCTGATTTGATCATTACTCAATGTATACATGCAGCCAAACATGAATTTTGAAGTGGGAGGAAACACAATTTAGCTAACCATATGATGAGACATTACATTGTACCCCATACAGATGTAGAATTATTATGTCTTAATAAAAAATTTTAATGGAAATAATAATAATTTTAATGGAAATAATAATGGGTGCCATTATTTTCATCTTTCTACTCACCTTGTCAAAAATTATTAATAGCCCACAGTGCACACAACACAATGTAGGACACATATGTTTGTGAATTTTTGAGTGGAGCAGCCTATAAATGTAGCTCAGAAAGAAAGTACCTCAGTTGCAGTACCTCTGCTTCATTCTATTTGCACAAACTCAGTCCCTAAATCCCCATTTGACCATGTGAAATTTTAGGGAAATAAGCATGATCCACAAACACAAGCTACTTGACTAGCTAATCAAAATAATCCCTAGGAGGAATTAAACACACACACACACACACACACACACACACACACACACACTTCTGGTATCTGAAAATATATATATATATTCAGATACCAGTATAAAGTTCCAAACAAATGCCAAGACCACTAATAAACATTTTGGATACATTTCAAAATAAGTTACAAAAACATGTCACACATCAAAATCAGAACACTTATTTGTCACTGAAATTTCACAATACAAATTGGAGCTGCCAAAATTTTCTACCAATTCCATTCACTTTGAGGATTAATATAGTCTTTGCATTGCTTCTTAGTTTAACAGCAAAAATATAGAAGGAAACTATAAACATAAAGTTAGACTCTTCTAAGGGCTTAATTGCTCAACATTATGATATCCTAGATGTTATATATTTTAGTTGACATTAACAACAGCTTACTTCACATTGACATTCATGATAAAAAACCAGCAGTTATAGTTGTAGATTTCATCTATTAAATCACAGCCTGACAATGTTTATTTGATTGCCATTATGGAAAATGATGTTCGCTTATTACATTTTTTACAAATATAATAGAAGAAGAAATGTGTATTCTCCAAAGGAATGTGGAATAAGGAGCTTTAGGTGCTTCCTCTATAGGATTTCAATATTTATAAAGTCAAAAAAATGCTTCTTCCTTAAGAGTCTGAAGTTTGCTGATGTATTCATGTAGCACCAACATCATTTACTTCTCAGTAGAGTTGGATGACTACTATGTTTAAAGCAATGCTAAGCATTCTTCCTGAGTTGGAATGTATAGCCTTATATCCATTCTTCAACAAAATCTCAATCTAATAGAAGCAATAAGACATGGGAAATTTATGTCATCAGATAATATAAATGTAATGTAACTGATACAAATAAATACAAGGTTTTAAATGAAGGAGACATTTTTCTCAGGTAGTGTGATTGAGGAAGCCTTCACACAGAAAGTACCTGATCTTAAAAGATGGGCAGGATTCCCATAAGAACCCAGGAATAGAAGGGAACTCCTGACAAATGAAGTATTTTTAGCCAGGTCATAAGGGGAACAAAGTACACAAGTATTTGAAAAGCAGCCAGAATGATAGTTGGACAGGAAGGAAAAGAGGCTTGAAAACAGAAAGGGCCAAAATCATAGGTGTGAAAGAGAGAGGAAAAAAAACAAAACAGCAAAAAGGAAACAACAAAGGATAGCTAAAGCCAAGGACACAAGCATGTGTCTCCCACAAGTAGCTTCATTCTAATATTTGGCATTTTGCTTCTTAGTTATCAAATGGTCGCAGGAAGTGCTGTTGACAATTATTTATGTCATATGTTTTTGAAAACCAGGGAATCCACAGGCACACACAGAAAACTTGTCCACAGGTATCTTTCTCAGCATGCCACAGATTTATACAGTTTCTAAAGCTGTGGTTCCATTTTCCTTTGATGAAAAAACACAATAACAACATTTTATGTATTATTGCCATCTTAATGAAAATGAGTTTACCAGTCTTTTTTTTTTTAGAAATGTAATTTTGATCCATTTTATTAATAAGAGACAATGATTAAAATCTATTTAAATCTAAATTAAATATATTTAAGTCTATTAAAATCTAAATTAAAACAACTGCTCATTTTTATTAGTTCAGCTTTTGAAGCTTTTATCTAAACTTCAAGATTTAAGATTAAGATTTTCAGCAAATTAATCAATTATGCTGTTACAAACACACAACATACACACATTATCTCTGTATATTAATACTCTTAGAGGTAAACAGAGCTTGATAAGTTTAACACAACTTATGTAGTTTTCAGTTTCAATGAAGGGCCTTAATTTTTTACACTTACTTGCTATTGTACATTTAAATAAGTATGATGAAGACATTTTGTTTTTATGCTAACACTTAACTCATTATATTCAAATAAGAACAGAAGTGGTAATTGGCTAAACAAAATTATTTTCAAAAGTGTATAGTGTCTCATTTCATTTCTTATCTTGCATCCCTATTAGATACCACTCATCCTAAATATCATTAACAAAATGAAGGATAAAAATAATATGATTTTATATTTCTAATATTGTCTTTCTGATAGCATATTAGTTACTTAAATATAGTTCTATGACCTTGAGTAATTATATAAGTTTTTGAAACTGTAGTTTCCCTACTTGAAAAAACAGTACTACTATTTGAATGAACCATTCTGTGTATCATTCCATGATTCCAAATTTCTATATTTTATGTTTCTTCTATAAAAAATGACGATTTCAGTTGCTCCTTTGAAGTCCAGATTGTGCAGTTATACATTATGATAATTAAAGTAATGATCGGAGACTAGATTTGCAAGTGCTCATTTTGGTATGAATACATTTCTAGATCCTCCCCTTCTGGCTTGGTAGGACGATGCACCGGCGCACTCCTGCCAGCCATTGAACTAAGGATGCATTCTGCCGGAGAGGATGCTAGATTTTCACTTCACAATGGCTTTATCAGCTTCCACAGCTGCTGGATAATGCAAGCTCCTAAGAGGCTGTAAGAGACACTTAGACACCTGTCAAGCCAGGTGCACTGGGGCAGCAACTGCCCAGGAAATATTCAGGCTGGCATGGAGCCAATTCGTCACCATATTCTCTTCTACAACCAAAAAAAAAAAAAAAAAAAAAAGAATAAAGTGATCACATTTTAGTAGCACAACCAAGAAAGACATTTTTACAGGCATTGAGAAAAACAGAAAAGTGTGCTGTTTAAAAGTCTGAAGCAAGGCGAGGTCACAATACAGAAATGAAGCTTACTCAGCGAGTTCTGAAATGCTACCTGGTTGTTAATCATTAATGAGACACTAAATTTATGAAACCTTGAAGTGAAACAGAAGACTAAGATTTTGGCATCAGGTTTCATTTGAATCAACTTTCTGGAGAAAAAAAACAGCTCAGTAAGTAGAACTGTAGGCTGCTGGGGCTACCTCAGGGCATGGCTGTTGTTCTGTAAAATCACACTATATCATCGACATACATGTACACAGGGGAGGAAAAAAACATTAGACTGTAAGATAATCGTCAAACAGAGAAAATAAAGTACGTCCTCAGGCGACCCATTTGTAATTCCCTTGAATCTCTGTTCACAGAGTTTTCTTTCCTGTGCAATTCCTCAAGTTAATGCAAACCACTTTACATAGTCACTACCAGGTCCCACTCCCCTGATGTTTTGTAGGGGTAATTTATGGTGAGCTAAAGCAAATGCCTTCAAGAAGTAAAAAAAAAAAAAAAAAATTCCTCCTATCGCATAGTCTTCATATATTGCAATGGAGACAGGAGTCAGCAAGGCTGCTGGCTGCAGGTTGTCTGAAATGTGTGTGTGTGTGTGTGTGTGTGTGTGTGTAGATAGAACCAACATAGTACCTTAATGAACCAAACCTTTTTAATATCCTTTTTTTGTGAAGGAGATCTGTGCTGTCAAGTCTTCAGATAAATGAGAGAAGGCCTCAAGACAAAGACATTTAACTCAACTATGAAAAGATTTACCAACTAAGGGAATTTGTGCTCTCCAAAGAGATTTTATCACAATTCAATATTCACCAGAAAATAACTCCAAATCTTCCAAACATAAATTAATCACTCTCGATCAAAAATCACATTAATGAGCATTTATGAGTGCAAAGGTACAGTTCCCTTCACTAACATCAAAAGGCATTGACGAAACAGATAACAACAATAACTTGGTGTTCCTCAGCTCTACCTTTTTAAATTTTTATTTTCACTGGTTTGTTAGTTTAGATTTATTATTTATCTATTTATTTATTTTGTTTATTTATTTATTTATATTGGTGATTGAACTCAGGGGTGTTCTACCTGTGAGCTATACTCCCAGCCCTTTCTATTTTTCATTTTGAAACAGGATCTCACTAAGTTGCTGAAGCTGGCCTCAAACCTACAATCCTTTCATCTCAGTCTCCCTAGTACTGGAATTACAGGCATGCACCACCATGCACATGGCTCATTAATTTGGAATAATGTTTCTCTCTTGGTGCTAGAACCCTTTAGTTTTCCAGAATAGGACATGAATGGGCTACCATCCATAAAAGAGGCCTGAAATCGTTCATTTAATTAACTAAAGTATATTATTCATTAAAAAATTAGAAACAGGAATTCACTTCTTTTTGTTGTTGACCAACTGAAAAGAAAAATTCAACTTATCAAAATATGTGGGATATTATGAAAACAAGGCTAGAGGGAAATATATTTCATGAATAGGAAGCAAAAAGGACTTCAGTCAAATGTGGAGAGAAGAAAGGAAAATAGTGGAAGGAGATTAGAGAAGAGAGGAAATGAAGGGAAAAATGAAGCCTGAGGAATATATAGTTAAATAAATTTATGTTCAAATAAGGTTTCATTACCAATCTCACCAACATGTATGGGGAGGGAAGAAGGAGGAGGAGGGACAGGAGGAAATACACCAAGAATAGAGAATATACTCACAGATTCAGTATTATGGGTTTTATCTTTGATTGTGATTATTATTATTATTATTATTATTATTATTATTATTATTATTATTATTATTGGTGCACTGTAATCATACATCTTTGTTAGGTAAAAGCTGGTAAAGGCATACATGCAAACATTTCTCATTTAACCCTTCCCCAATTCCCACCTCACCCTCTCCCTCCCTCCTTCTAAAGTTCAGTTTAGTGATTTACTTTAATATGATTGTGAAAGCACATCATGTGCTTTAGGGTTTTATCTTTAGATGAAGTCTGACCAAGAAAAATTTGTAAATTCTTTACTATAGTACCTTGAGACACCCTCATAAGAAATGTTTTCACTAAAATCTAACAGTTTCCCTTAGAGTCAAAAGAGAAAGTATGGAAGACATAAAACAAAGCTCTAATAACAGTAATGACAATTAATTTAGGTAACATTTTGTACATAGCTTTCAGGCACACCATGTTTATTGTTGTGAATGACTTCACAAGTAATCATTGAAAATAATTTATAGTATTAGTCTAAAACTATCCTCATATATAAATCTAATTATCTTTATTTTGATAATTTGAAATATAAATATAAAATATAAATTATATATAAATCATAAAAAGTCTCAATTATTTTTTACTTAGTCTTAAAAATATTATACATTTTATGATGGAAAAAGTTAAATAAAATCTATAATTGATATAGAGGACCACCTTTGTTAGGTAGATAGAAAGAAATGAGCAGGACAGGGCAAGATTGAGAGGGGCCTGAGAGAAAGCTAAGCAGGTCTTCCTGAATAGAAATATGGAACTCTTTACCTATAGTTAGAGAACCAGGGTTGGGAAGCCCAGGGATATGAGGAGAAAAGAAAATAGAAAAGAAAACAAAAAGATTAAGTTTAGCTTTAAATCACTTTTATTTTTATGTACTTTGTTGGGCCTACCTATTTATTTTTACATTTTATTTAATTATTACTAAAAATAATTTAAAAGTTTAAATTTAACCTTACAACCAGATCTTGGTTTCTAACTGCTATTTTCTGATAAAGGGAACCAAAGTTCATGGAGAAATAATTGATTCCAGGTTATAGAACACTTCATAGGACTAAAAAATAAGTAAGCTCCAAGAGAGAAGAGAAGCAAAGACGAGAAAAGAAAAGAAGACAGAAAAGGAAAAGAAAAGAATGGGAGAAAGGAAGGAGGCAATGAGGCAAAAAATAAAGAAAGGAGAATAAGAAGAGACCTGAAGCCGGGTGTGGTGGCGCACGCTTGTAATCTCAGCATTTGGGAGGCTAAGACCAGAGGATCCAGGTTCATGGCCAGCCTCAGCTACCTAGTGAGGCCCTCTGCAACATAGTGAGACCTGGCTTCAAAATAAAGAATAAAAAATAGGGCTGGGGGTATAGCTTGCAGGTAGAATACCCCTGAGTTCAATCCCCAGTGCCGCAAAAAAAAAAAAAAGCAAAAAGAGACCTGAAAGAACTCATATGGCCAAAGTTGGAACTTGAGCAACAACAATAACAACAGAAAAAAATGCAATATTCCATATAACTCAAAGAATTTTTTAAGATTGAAATCTTATAGAAATAAATAGCTCACCCTAATTCTTAGAGGATAAGTGGTTCCTCTATTATACAGAAGAATTCCAGTTAAAAATACAGAAATGAGGATATAAATAGAAAATAATGACTAGATTATTATGATAATAATTATCATAGACAATATACTGGTAAATTCTAAACCAAGAAGGTAAAATTTTAAGTAGAAACAAAATATTTGCATGGTCCCAAAATATCTTTCACAAAATATTTAGTTACTCCAAGGAGAAAATTAGTAAGTTTATAACTAAGAATACCAGTAGACACCATCTTAGCCAAAAGGTCAAATATAGCATCAACAGCATGACATCCCTACATCATATACCTTCTGACATCTTACATTGAGACAGGCACCTCACCTTTGTATGTCCTTTTGTTTATTTTTTTGTACTGTGAGTTGAACCCCAGAGCATTCTACCTCTGAGTCACAACCCCAACCCACCATCCTCACTTAAAAAAAAAAAAAAAAAAAAACACGGTCTTCTTTACAATGTGTTGGCCTCTAACTAAGATCCTTTTGTCTCAGCCTACCGAGAAATAGGATTCTACTAAGCAGAAGTTGTATATACTTTTCTTAGTAATGTATAACTTTAATGCAAACACAATAAAGCATGAAATTAAGCCCAAGAACCATTTGATAAAGTAAATAACCAGTACTCTTCTAAAATGTCAATGTTATGAAACATAAGAAAAATCTGAGGAACTATAAGAGACTGGAAAAGACTAATGACACATGACAATTAAATGTGAACTCTTGACTTGGTTCCTGGAGTAGAAATGGGAGACAAAAATAAATAAATAAACTAGTAAAATCTGAATAAATTCTATATTGTACACTGCAGTTAATAGTATTGTGAAAGGTTAATTTCTGGGTTTTAGTAAATATTCTATGGTTATGTTATGATGTTAGCATAAGGATAAGCTGGATGAGAATATAAGGAAATTTACTGAATTACTTTTTGCAACTCTTCTGAAAAACTAAATATATCTCAAAGTATTTATTGCTTCAAATGTACAAGTACTATTGATATTGATATTTTAAGTTTTAAAAATATGCAGAAAATTCCTTACAAGAAAACATTTGATATTTTTAAGTTGATTCTTCTTTTTCCATTTTCTTTACTTCTTCATAGAAAGGCTGAAAGGAATAAGAAACAATCTGAAAAAAGGTAATGGTAACTGCTTCTTGATTGCCAATTTTCTTGCCTTCAATAAAGCAAGAATACAAAAGGGGGGGCAGAGAAAATGAAGAACAACTTTACATCAATGGATACATATTGTGAAATTTAAAAAAAAAAGGCTTGAATTGAATAGTCTAAAACTTAACTCCTTGATTTGTCCAAAATCAGAATGTCCCCACTGCTTTTTCCCATTACAATGTTTATTCTATTGTCAAAAGAAATAGAACCGGATGTTATATAGCTTGCGAAAAGTTAAACTTGTCTGAAGCTTTGAACAGAGGAAAGGAGATGGCAGCTATGTCTCTGTATAATAATGCTGTTTACTTGAATATCTCTGAAGTTTCTTCTACAACTTTAAAGCAAATTATCAAGGAAGTTAGCAACTCTTCTATTTTCCCACAGCGGGCAATAATGTGAAAGTCCTGATTTCTCTCAATCCAGCTACTTCTTGCTGCTGATAACAATCTCAAAGGCTTGCCTATTTCAAGAGCTCCTTTTTGAAATTTCAAAGATTGTCAACGTCTTCAAAATTGTAATTTTTTTTACAGCAAAATTTGACTAGAAGAAAAATCCTAGTACTCTGTGAGGATAAAGCTTCTGCAACAACATCTGGCTTTTCTGCTTTGGCTAAAAAAAAAGATGATTCATATTTCATTATTTCTCTAGCTCGTGGTTTAGTACCAAGGACTCTGCAACATTTCTCAGGAAATTTCCCACTGCTCAGAAAGCAGTCAACTTTAATGGAAGCAGGGCCTACACAAATCATTTTTGCAGTTAGGTCTAGAAAAGGAATCATATTATGAAGTTCCTCACTACCACACAGAAGTATATTATTGAGGTTGATTTTCCTTCCTATTTTCTCTCTAGCTTCCACATATGACTTCATGATAATAAGGAGTGAGACCAGTAAAACAGTATAGAGGGACTGTGGATAAGAGGAGAGGAGGGGGAAAGGAGACTTGGAGAAGGAAACATTACCTATTAGAAGGTATCATTAAAAACCTTACTTGGAGTGTACTGGGAGGGAAGAGGCAGAGTAGATGGGTTTAGCAGGGAACCACACCAAGAGGTGTCATGTGCATACATGAATGTATCTCTTTGAATCTCACTAAGATATATAATTGTATTGCATGAATAAAATTCTAAAATGAAGTGTGTTATTGAACTTCAATCAGAAATATTACTTTAATGAGAGGAGAGTCAACTGTCCAAACACTTTGAAAGACAGGAATTGATTCATGACTTAATTTTCTTAAAAGATCTTGTGTAATTCAAAAGGAAATAATTGATTCTGAAACTACTAGAGATATTTAAAAACATGAGATTATTGGCCACCTGGCTCCAATGTGTTAGGCATACATAGCTGATGGAGATAATCAATCATGTGAACTTCCCAAAACTCAAAAAAGAGTTTATGACAGATTGATGAGCTTCATGAAAAAGCCACGTCTGTTTCTTCCCAAGTAGAAATCTGCAGAACTTGTAAATACTGATGATATTTTATTTCTGCTTAGACAAAATTAAAATAATAAAAAAGTCATGGTGATACACTATAATTTCAGCTACTCAGATTGAGACAGGAGGATAGCAAATTCAAGGTCAGACTGGGCAACTAAGTGAGACCCTAATTTTAAAATAAAATGGGCTTCGAATGTAGTTCAGTGGTAGAGTACCCCTGAGTTCAATCCACAGTACTGAAATAACAATAATATGGATTTGTAATAATTTTCTTACTAATTTAGATGAGCCTCATCAATAAATTAGTGCTTAAAAACAGTGTCACTCTTTTACAAAGAAAGTTGTTCATGATATATTCATGGCTAAGATCTAATTTCCAATGATCCTTAAATTTTCCCATATCTGGCAAAACGGGTATGGGAGATTTGGGAGGTTTTTTTTTTCCTATATTTGTAAAAATTTGTAATAGTCTTACTATCATCAAAATGTTAAAATAGAGGCGGGCGTGGTGGAGCACGCTTGTAATCCCAGCATTCGGGAGGCTGAGACCAGAGGATCCGGGTTCGCGGCCAGCCTCAGCTACCTAGTGAGGCACTCTGCAACTTAGTGAGACCCTGATTCAAAATAAAGAATAAAAAATAGGGCTGGGGGTGTAGCTCGGAGGTAGAATGCCCCTGAGTTCAATCCCCAGTACCTCAAAACAAACAAACAAACAAAAATGTTAAAATATACATGATTTCAAGAATGTTAAATAGAAGATAGGTCAATGATCATTTTTTTTTTCACTCTTCCCCATCACAGGTGTGTCAAGCTTCCTTAAGCGTGAGCTCCCTAATCTCATCTAAAAATTGTTTCAGTGATATTTACTGCAAGTAAAATATTGCAAATATTAATTTATTTGCCCTGAAATAAAAAAAGTGATCCATGGGAAAAACAGTTGATATAGGGTAACCCAAAAGTTCTCAAATGTGCAAACTTGACTCTACTGAAATGATTTTTAAAAGCTTTTTTGTTGTCTTTTTGATTAAGATAATCCACATCAGTAGACCTGTATTTCAATCATTATCATATCTCTTTACCTGTTACTTCTTCAGGGTTGTATTTCTCCTCTATCATCCAACTCTCTCTATCGTGTCTCAGCATTCTCTAAACATTTATATCAAAATTACATTTGTAGGTCTATATCTTTGTTACTACATGACCAGAGATATGAAAAGTGTCATGTTTTTTGTTTGATACCCTAACATATGCCTTTATAATGATGAAGCTACTTCATTTTCTTCCCTAAATCTGATTTATTTTCTTCTAAGTGTGTATATTTTATTTATTTTATATTATTTATTTATTTATTTATTTATTTATTTATTTATTTATTTATTTATTTTGCGGTACTAGGGATTGAACTCAGGGGCATTCTACCTCCGAGCTACACCCCCAGTCCTATATTTTTTTATTCTTTATTTTGAAACCGAGTCTCACTTAGTTGCAGAGTGCCTCACTAGGTAGCTGAGGCTGGCCTCGAACCCGGATCCTCCGGTCTCAGCCTCTCCAATGCTGGGATTACAAGCGTGCGCCACCACGCCCGGCTAAGTGTGTATATTTTATATTTCATTTCTATGCAATAAATATTTGAATTGAAAGGTGATTTAAATAAAAATATGTAATGCACAAAAAGTATGCCTTGAGACAGATATTTGTTCATTTAATCTATTATACAGTGATAAACTAAGCTGACAATATTATTTTGATTATTTAGAACATATAACAGCTCTACTTTTTCAAACTAATTTCTCTTACATGAATATTATCATATTATTTAAATGCTTTTATGCCTTTTTAGTATGTTAGAGCTGCTATAACAAAATCCCTTAAACTGAATTGCTTATAAAAAAAAAACTATATATTGTAGTTCTAGAATCTAAGTCCAAGAACAAAGGACATTTGGCTTCTGATAAGGGTCTGCTTTCTGTCTAACACTTTCTGGCTGATAGCTCCTTTTTGCTCTTTTCTTACACAATAGAAAGAAAACTTTGCTCTCTGGGTTTCACCCCCTAATCCTAATCATGAAGCCTAAAGTCTTTAATTCCACTCACGAGAAATCTGCTCCATAACCTAATCACCTCTCAATGGCCTCTTCTCATAATACCATCATATTAATGGTTAAGATTTTAATAAATGAATTTGGGAGGGACACAAACACCCTCCATATAGCACGTGATAATATATCATGTCATTCAGACTTCTTATCATTTTACTCACCTGACACTTCAAATAGTTTTCATACTAAATTACAGCAAGTTTATTATTATCATTTACTTTTTTATTGGCTCATAATAATTATATAGCATAGTTTCTTTGTGGCATATTCTTACATGCATCCAACAGTTGACCAGTTTCCATCCCCAATACTTCCCCTTGCTATCCCCGTCTCCTTCCCCTTAACCCCTTTTTCTTACTGCTCTCCCTTATTTTCATGAGATCCTTTTCTCCTCTGTCTCTGTCTCTGTCTCTGTCTCTGTCTCTCTCTCTTTCTCTCTCTCTCTCACACACACACACACACACACACACACACACACACACACATACACACACACACACACACGAGAGAGAGAGAGAGAGAGAGAGAGAGAGAGAGAGAGAGAGAGAGAGAGAGAGAGAGAGAATTACAACCCTTGACTTTCTGGTTTATTTTGTTAACATTTTGTTCTCCAGTTCCATCCATTTTTCTGAAAACCACACATTGTTGTTCTTTATGGCTGAATAAAATTCCATTGTGTATACATACCACATTATCTTTACCCAGTCTGCTGATGGACTCCTAGTTTGTTCCATGAATTGGCTACTGTCAATTGTGCTGCTATAAACATGGGTATGCATGTATCTCTATGAAATGCTGAAATTGATTTTTTTAGATAAATATTGAGGAGTGAGTGGTACAGCTAGATCATATTGACATTTGCTTTTGAACAAAATTAAAGTTTAGATTTTAACTTATTTTCACACTTTAAATTTCATTTTATTTAATCATCGTCATTGTATTTTACATGAAAAATGAGAGAAACCTAATCCTTTACAAAGATTGTTTTATATCCTATCTGTATAAGGTGAAATCATTTTTAAGTTTGTTATAAAAACTTTCTAATCAAATCTACCCTGAGATATTTGTCATTGTTTTTAACATTTGCAATTTTAATTCGACCAATTATGTTATTCTTCTTAGGTTAGGTTAACCTTTTATAGTAGTAATGCTTTTTAAGAAAACTTTACCTGCTTCATTTCATTTGATATTGACAATAAATCTACAATAGAGTAGACTAATCCTTCACCAACCAACCTTCCCCAAAGCCTCTCAACTCCCCAACTTACTGTTGATATCACAGAATCAATGAGATTAAAGGACTTACTTGTGGGTACACAGCTACTAAAAGAATAGCTTAGGCTAATATTTGTCTTTGGGACTGAATGTTTCCTTCCCCAAGTCTCTTTATTGTTTTGTGAGAAAAGGGAAGTAATGGAGTTCATTAGTTTAACCAGTATATTAAACACCTCCCCAGAGTAATTTAATTGCTATCCATATCTAGTAAAAATCTACCAATATTATAAATTTTAAAAAATTAAAATTTCATATAAATCCTAAAGTATTTCATATATGAAATAAAATTAAAATCCTTAATTTTCTTTTCCTAGCACTGAAAATAAAAAGTATTTTGCATTGAAATTATCAAAATTATATCAAAATCCTTACTTTTCCAGCCTACATAGTTATTTAAGATAATGTAACAGCCAGAAACATGTCATCTAGAATAATTTATTTAGTTTAAGGCATTTTGTTGATTCTTTACCTTTATAAACTCATTGAAAATCAAACCCAAAAGATCATTTTAAGGAAGTTTCTAAATTTCTGTTATTTGGCTGCATTCAGATCTTGTTTTATTGTTGTTATTTTTGTTTGTTTGTTTTGTTTTTGTTTTTGGTTAGTAATTGTTTGCCTCAATATGTAATTCATTCATAGAGGTGTTGTTATTAGAGAAGAATTAGTGGTTTGTTGTATTAGTTCATTTAGGATAGAAGGCAGAATTGACAGAAGATCTTTATCCTTTATTCCATCTTTATTACTTATGTTCATGAAGGCTGACCCAGAGGGTAACAAACTGTCTGTAGAGGGCCAATAGTTAATATTTAAGGCTTTGAGGGTAGAAAGGAAAAATAATCAAAATATTATGTAGGTACTCATATATATATATATGTATGTATATTATATATGTATATTAAAGGTAACCATTTACAAATATAAACACTTATTAACTTTCAGATAAAACTAAGAGAAGAAAGAAAAGAAAAAAACAGAAAAAGCTTGATTTTGCCAATAATCATAGTTTCTCACCCCTTGCTTTAGGCAGTTGATTAAATCTCTCTAATTTCCACTTTTCTCATCTATAAAAAAATTTTTTTAAAGCAACTGCTAAAGGCCCTCAGAATGAAGGTGGAACTTAAAAGGAGAAGAAGAGCAGGGCATGTTGGGGCATGCTTGTAATCCTAGTATTTAAGAGGCTCAGACAGGAGGATCATAGGTTTGAGACCAGCCTCAGCAAGGTCCGCTGTAACTTAGTGAGACTCTGTTTCAAAATAAAAAATAAAATAGGGCTAGGGATAGCTCAGAGATAGAATGCCTCTGGGTTCAATCCCCACTAAAACACACACACACACACACACACACACACACACACACACACACAGACAATTCAGATTTGAATTCTGCTTCCATAGGTCACTTAAGAAAATACTATCGATAAGGACCCCCAAATCCTCCTTGCTGCTAAATCCAGTGTTTACTTCCAGTCTTATTGTGGCATCTATGTGGCATTTGACTCCACTGATAAGCTTTACATAAAAAACACTCATCTCTTAGAGTCCAAGACACTTTCTTCCTACATCCATAGACCGCCATCCACAAACCCCATATAGAACACCTCTTCCACTACCTAGCCCTAGGTAGTGGTGCTTTTCCCTGTTACTTCATCCCATACCCCCTTGCATTTCATTCTTCCTTAGGTATCTCGTCTTCTCACAGCTTCAGTCATTATCTTTATGTCTACTGGCAACTCCCAAATTCTGTTGTTCCATCTTGTGCTCTCATGCACCAAACCAACAAGATGACCCACAAAGACATCACGTTTTGTTCAGGACTTAAATTATACTCCTGTCTTCCAAATTATCTATCTGTTTTCTCAAGCTGGAAAGTTTACTCCCTTATTCAGCCCTCCCTTAATCTTTATACTTCATCACTCCTGATATTCAGTTAATCACTGAATCTGTGAATTCTTCTTACATTCTATTCCATCCTTCAAGATTTCCAGAATGACAACAGATCCTCACAGGAAGTACAAGGTAAAATTCAATTCGATTTCCAGTCTTTTTTTTTAACTTTCCTGCAATGTCAGATCTGTGGTAAGGACATTGGTGATATTTCTTCAGCTTTCCCATGTGTATTGTAGAGGGAGCATTATTGTTTCTTTTTTTCCCCCCAGTTTATTTCATATGTCAAATTGCCTAAAGTAGAATCTTACTTCCCTGGTCACTAGAAATAAATATTTCATCTGTTATATATATAAGCTATTGACACACTTTTCACCCTCTGAAACCCTTTTATTCTCCTTATTTTTCTACTTATTTGTTTACAAGAGTCTTTAAAGCAGTATCAAAAGGAAGACTCTTCAGAGCATTCACTCAGCCTTTAGGAAAATTCACAGATCTTGTCACTGCAGGCTATGAAAGTGATGTGTGGGCTTCCTCTCCCCTCCCCTCCCCTCCCCTCCCCTCTTCTCTCTCTCTCTCCCTCTCTCCACGCTGCCAGGACAGGACTGTTACAAACAGCCTTCAAGATGCAAGTACAAGAACTCCAAATACAAGCATGTACACTAATTTCTTTCTTGTTAATGTCAGTGCATTAACAAGGAAGAGGTCTGAATTGGAGTTTCAGAATTAATGAATTTTGTATTTTAATTTACTTTTCCTCCATTCTGGGGACAAGAAAAGTACTGCATTTCATTTCTCAGAACACACTTGACTCCTAAAAATTCCTTTCACAGAACTCAATTTTTGTCAATGGAAGTCTAGGCTTCTCTAATTGACGCTAAAGATAAGCTAATGGTGTTTCAGGGTCCATCATAATTATCTTTAAAAAATCCCAATATATTTGAGACTTTGTGCGCTTTTATAGGAAAAGGTGAGAGCATTTTATATGACACAGGATAGTTACATCTTGTTAAGCCGGAGGACAGTGTTATAATTGCCATCATACTGACATTCAGATATATGTAGAAACCTGTGCATTATTGCCCAGTAGACAGACATTTGACTGCTTGTCATTAACTTATTTTTTTCTCAACCTTGAATTACCATCTAACAATTTGTGAGGCTGAAGCTGGAGCTCTTCCAACTATATTTCTGTTGGACTGCTGGTTTTCTGTTAGGCTCTGACAGTGGAGGACACCAGAAGATGTCAAGGTAGTGGCAACAGTTGAAAGCAGCTCCAGCCTCAATACACACTCTAATAGTAGCAGCGGTAGCAGCTGCAACACTCCTACTCATGTCTGTGTTCCAGCTCTCTTGGGCTCTTCCTCCAAGCTTCTAAGTTTTAACAAATACAATCTATTCCTTGGAAGCAACAGCTATTTCTGATTATTATTACCCCAATATTGCTTTCTTATTTTTCCCATATCTATACTCCTCTACTTCCTTCTATACAAGTTATTTGCTGAAATTCCCAGTGTCCTTTATATTTGTCTATCAGAACTCTGTATGATGTACAAGAAAGGCTAGACTTTAGTTAAATCTTGGTGTTAAAGCAATTATCAGTGAAAAATGGGATGACTGCAGTTATTTTTTTCAAAATAGAGCAGAAGGCTTAGATCAATAATTATAATTTCAAAAACAACAGCTACACTGTTGTGTATTTATGGATGGGTGACACTGTGCTAAGAACTTTATTAAATCTATAAAAACCTGCAAAATAGGATCACTGTCTGTACTTCACAAGTGAGGAAACTGAATATTGAGAGTTAAATGGCTTTCACAAATCACAAAGCAAGTGGCAGAGGGAATGTTGAAACCCAGTTCATCTGACACCAAATTATGCCACTATGCCTCCAAAGGAAGAGACCATTAGAAGGACAGGCAGAAGGATTAGCATGCCTCATAAATGAGCCCACAAAACTGCATGGATATGTGAGAATAAAGAGAAATGTTGATTCAAAAGATGTGTTCAATAATATTAAAGGAAGGGGGACTTTGGGAGATGATAAATATGAAAATGGCCTTGATGGCAGTGAAAATTTTACAGCTATATACTTAGCCTCAAACTCACTGAGATATATGTGAAATATTTACAGTATTTTATATATCAATCAAAATTAGTTTTTGAGTAAAAATAAGAGCTTCTTCTGTGATGGTAAGTACATATAACAAGTTTAGAGAAAGAAAAACATGCTATGCCAGCAAAAACAATCAGAATAGACATCTGAAAATGCCAAGAATTGACTGAATATTTAAGGGACTTTTCTACTTGGGACACCTGTTTTAATCTGAAGAGGTATTTATTTTAATACTTGCTACATGAGGCAAGTTCTTTCCAACTCATATATTTAGGTTCTGCTCAAAAGAGTAAAGTAGAAATAATTAATCTAATTTTAGGGTATTCTTCAAATATATAGTTGTCAAACTCTCTGTTGTTGATGAAAAGAGCTTGGTTAATTAAGAGAGGGGTGTAATTTCTAACCTGCCATCAGGGCATTCTTGTGATGATACAAATAGAAGACAGACAGAAGGGGTTATGAGTGTGCCCAGCTAAAAACAGGAATGACTGTGGGATAGCTATTGATGACCACTGGAAATGAAAGGCACAGGGCATTCTACAACAGGAACTGCATTAGGTGGCAGCCGTGATATCTCAGGACCTGGTTATCCCAATATCTGGTGTAGGTCACAAGGTACAGATAAGGTGAGTAACTCCAGGGTCCAGATACAGTTTAGTTTACTTTTGCATGCTCTGTATCCTGGTCTATTACTCTAAATGACACAATTTTATAACTTTAAAATTTACCAATTAAATCAGTGCTATACATTAATGATTTCTAGTAAACTAGAAACTTGGGTATTCAGTCATACTGTTTAATTACCTGTGTCCTTAAGTATTACCAATTACCTATCTCCTTTGTATGAAAAAATATGTCTGCAAGTCAGTAATACATCACTACTTCTAAACAAGCAAAATGAGGAGCTAATTAGTGGGAAAGATACAAATATTTCCTTTTGAATGAGCAAAGCAGTACTCATCAGCATCTAGAACATGGATTAAAGAATACGTAATTTCAGGTAAAAATGCTCTAAGATTAGTGCTCTGAGATATTTGACCTCTCCCTGTGAATCTAGAGTAACTCACTTGAGTAACTCTCTAATTAGGATGTCATTACCAAATCCTCCATCCTAAAAACACTCACTGTGTCAGTTCAAATGTTGATTGTTTGATGAAACTGTGTTAAGAGCTATCAGGGTAAATTTGTTACTCATTCTGTGCTTCTCTAGCACTTTTATCAAATTTCCTTTTATTCTATTTACCATAATATGCATACTGATTTTTTTTCTATTTTCTTCCAGCATTCCAGCTATCAATAGAGAATTTATCTTCTTAATTTTCTAAAGTCATAAAATAGCTGGCCACAGTGGCACACATCTATAATACCAGTCCTTGGGAGGCTGAGACAGGAGGATTGCAGGTGTGAGGCCAGCCTCAGCAAGTTAGTGAGACCCTTGGAAACTTTAGTAAGATCCTGTTTCAAAATAAATGGAGCTGAGGATATAGATAGGAAGTAGGATGTCCCTGAGTTCAATCCATAGTGCCAAAGAAAATAAAAAAGTCATAAAATAAGATAGAACCATCAATAACCTTCACTAATAGATATTTGTTAAGTAAACTGAAAATTAGTTCAAATTAATTAAATACACAAATATAAGTTAGTTATCAGATTATGAAACAAACTATTCTACTGCCAGTTAAATATAAAGTCAAATACACATGGGAATGAAAAATCACAAAACATAGATACAATTACTCTAAATGACACAATTTTTTTATAACTTTAAAATTTACCAATTAAATCAGTGCTATACATTAATGATTTCTAGTAAACTAGAAACTTGGGTATTCAGTCATACTGTTTAATTACCTGTGTCCTTAAGTATTACCAATTACCTATCTTCTTTGTATGAAAAAATATGTCTGCAAGTCAGTAATACATCACCACTTCTAAACAAGCAAAATGAGGAGCTAATTAGTGGGAAAGATACAAATATTTCCTTTTGAATGAGCAAAGCAGCACTCATCAGCATCTAGAACATGGATTAAAGAATAAGTAATTTCAGGTAAAAATGCTCTAAGATTAGTGATTTCTACAAATTCACATAGAAAATGTGGGCTGATACATACTTTAGGATTGTGGTACAATCCAGGGAACCAGAAAATACTCAACTAAATATAATTTATTTGTGTGACTTTTGCCATAACTGGAGACCTCATTTTCCATGCTTCAAATAATTCTATCACTAGTGATCAAACAGGAATTCTAGTGTTCTGATTACTCCAGTTGACTAATGTATCTAAGCCATTAGATTTCTTCAGTGATACTTCCTCAGTTAATCCTTCTTCAATCCTTTTGAACACTCTGGTCCTATTTGATCATCTTACTAGCAGTATTTCCCCCTCTTCAAAGCTCAAATCTAACAGTTGATAAGAAAATTAAGGACAGAGATTCAACAAATAATCTCTTTGTTAGCATTTACAAATAAAAATAAGTTTTAAATCATCAATTCATTCTTCTTCATCTTCCTGTATTCTAAACCTTTGGATTCTCATCTAGAAGTTGATAATTTGGGGTATTAAAAGAGCTTCTTTCACAATGATGTTTCAGAAAAAAAAAAGATAAATATTCTGACAACTAGGTATTAGTTGATACTTGGCTAAAATTATTAGGTTATAAGATGCAACTATACTCTTCCCCTTCACTCTTGACCAATGATTTAACTATTCACCAGCCTTTTTCTTAGCATCTACAAAGTTTTAGAACCAGCCCATGCCAAAAAGGAGCAGTATTTTAGTACGAGAAGAAGCCTAAAGTGGTAGACAGTATCAATTACTGGCTGAAGACAAGGAACCTGTAGAATTGTTTAACTTCTCCAATCATGCATGTTTCAATTTCTCAACATGAGACTATTAACATTAACTTTACAGGGTGTATTGTGATGGTGTTGTGTTGGTTTGGTAGAGACTGCAACATATCATAGCAAATATTTTCTATTAGACACTCAACATTCTCCAGGCTTCTCTGGAGTGTGATTTGGCCATGTGCCTGTGTATTGGCCAATGATATAAGCAGAAGTGTTGTGTGTGCATTATAGATATTAATTCTTTATCAGGGGGGTAACTTGCAAAGATCTTCTCCCATTCTGTAGGCTCTCTCTTTAGAGAATTGATGTTTTCCTTTGCTGAGCAGATGCTCTTTAACTTAAAGTCATCTCATTTATTAATTATCTTTTTAATTTCCTGAGCTTTGGGGGACTTATTGAGAAAATTTCTACCAGTGTCTAAATTTTGTATTATTGGTCCTATTACTTCCTCTAGTAATTACAAAGTTTCTGGTCTAATTTCTAGGTCTTTGACCTGTCTTAAGTTGATTCTTGTGTAAGGTTGGGATTTAATTCAATTTTTCTACAAATGGATAATCAGTTTTCCCAATACCACTTGTTGGAAAGACTGTCTTTTCTCCAGTGTATGTTTTTGGCTCTTTTGTCAGAAATTAAGTGGCTATTATTCTGAGGAATTGTTGCTATATCTTCTGTTGCTATTCTGTTCCATTGGTCTATGTGTCTATTTTTGTGCTAATACCATGCAGTTTTTATTACTATAGCTCTGTAGTATAATTTTTTATCTGGTATTATGATGGTTCCTGCATGATTTTTATTGCTGAGAATTGCTTTGGCTATTCTGGGTCTTTTTTTTAATACACATGAATTTTAGGATTGACTTTTCTAGGGAGAGAAAAAGACAACATGACATTTTATGTATATATGATAATGTATTACTATGAATCTCACTATGATGTGCAATCACAATGCACCAATAAAATATTAACAAAAAGATGACATATACTGTAAAAAGTACCATGATTTAGGGAAAACACCCTTCCAAGAGGTACTCTCATCTTTCATCTCACTTCCTGCTGGGTTGAATATAATCATGTTGGATATAGCTCAAGTAGTCATTTTGGGGCATAAAGTCAATCATGAAGGATATTAGATGAGCAATAGAAACAATTTAGTTCTTTGTAGGTATGAGGTTGCCACATCATCTGAAGGTACCTTACTTCTGGACCCCTAATATGTTTAAGAAATAAAAACTTCTGTTCTTGTCTTGCATTTTGTTGTTGTTGTTTGCTTGTTTGTTTCTTTTTTCTGATACATTCAGTACAACCTAATCCATACAGACACAACTGAAAGTTTCCATAATTTCAGGACGATCTTAAAATAATAGAAAATGAGGGCAAGGAGATTAGATAAAATGCTCTTACACTTATTAGAACAAAAGATCCTAAATAACACAATTAGAACAGTATCGGTGGAGATTGAAAGTTATGTGGCTAAATGAAAAAAAATAATTACAAAGGTAAAATAGACATTCATTTGTCTTTCCAGAGGCTGAGGTTATGATGTGGTATAAAATACCACTGAGATTTTACTTACAGTGTCAAGGAATAGATGATAATATTCATCAGAATAGAGAATTAACATTAACAAGGCTGGTGTGGGAGAAAATAAGTTTGATTTTAGACATGTTGAATTTGGAACAGAATCTTGTGAAAATGTAAAGCAAGTATCACAGTCTTATACTTCTGCATGATATAAACATTGGTTAGAGTGGATTTATTATAATCAGTCATGAATTTATTTGTTTTCTTAAGCATCTATCATATAACAGATACTGCTTTTGGATCTCAGTATAAAGTAGAGAATAATCCATAGTCCTTGTCCTCAAGAACTCTCACTCTAGTAAAAAGTACCTTTTACTCTCTTTCAGGACATGAAGAGAATAACTTCATTTTATAGAATTCTTCATGGTAACATAGTAATTGCATTGATACGTTAGCATTATTTAGTAGCTTAGCCTAAACTTCACTCTTTAATGCAACTTCATTTTTTATTGTCTTATATCATGAAAAAGCTAGCTGCTTAACCTTGAAATTTTCAAAATGAAAGAGTAATAGAAGTAAGGTACAAGACAAAAACTGAAGAAAAGCAGTCTTACACATTTCAGTGATTTTAAGCAGTAATTTCCTGAGGAAAATCTGGAGCAGCACTTTGAAATTGTACACATTAATAAAGCCCATTTCTCCCCTTGCTAGCAATTTGGAGAGTGTACCTGTATTATTGCAAGCATAAATTCAGCTACAGAGCCATGTAAACAGCTCTATTAATATTTATTACCTTCTTTCTTTGTTTCATGAGGTTTCAGTAAAGGTCCTTATTTTGGTCATGGGAAAAAATATTTAAAAGCATGTAATTCTGAGACTGCTGGAGAGTAAATAATTATTTTTCAGTAAAATTAGTATGTTTATATTGGTTTTATTAATCACCTTCAACAATTGTCACATTACTTTATGATTTTAGCCATACATAATTACTCAAACTGAGAATTGCTAATACTTCTATGCTGCAATTGTATAACAGAAATATTAAACTATAGTTTAGGACTAGCTTCTGACTAGATAAATGGGTTTGAACCAAGCCATAAACTTCAGATGACTGAGCAGCTCAGTTCACTAAAATATTTATGTCTGGTTTTAAACATTCTATAAAAATACCAACTTTGGTTCCCTGAACTCTTCTAACATCTTAAAGGTTTACATACCAGTTGCTTTGGGAAGCTTTAAGTAAACTTTTTATACTATCTAAATTGCTTATTTTACACAGAAACCATACCTCGCAGGGTCATTTATATTAATGTAACACTATCAATGTACCATTAAGTTGCCTCTTGTGGGTTTAAATAACTAAAATGCAAGCACATTAATTTAAGATGAATAGACCATATTCACTGATTGGGATCAACAACTGATCTCATCATTGTTTTGAAGGATATCAAATAAGTTTGAAAAGAAACACTAATTTCAATTGTTAACACCTACCATTATTGGACAAATAGCTACAATCAAAGCTATAACTAGGAACGTTATCTTTTGAAAAATACAAAAATTCATTCATCATATAATAATATGATTTACACAAATAAGGATGTGAAACCCTATCTTTTTGTATTTAAATATATTTGTCTGGATATATTATTCATGCTTTAATGTTCCAGTATGTCTACCTGATATGTTCATTCAGCAGATAGTGAATTTAAAGCAAATGCATAAAATATGCATAGGCAATATCAACTTTTTTGAAAACATCAAAAAATGAGATAATAAGTTACTAGTCATTACATTACAAGTGTATTTGTTAAAGATTAATTTGCTTTGTAGTAATTCCACTGAATTTGAGGGGAGTAATTACGATAATATACATTCTGTATTTTGTGAAGTCTGAAAAATAAATCAGCTGCTTGAGTCAGACATGGTGATGAGGGCAATTAGCATACAAGGTGCTAGATAAAGGCCGGGGAGCTTTAGTTCATGTCCCAGCTTTGCCATTTTTCCATTTTTTACCCCAATGACCTTGAGCAATCTTTTTTTTTTTTTTTTTTTTTTTTTTTTTTTTTTTGTGGTACTGGGGATTGTACTCAGGGGCATTCTACCTCTGAGCTATACCCCCAGCCCTATTTTTTATTCTTTATTTTGAGACAGGGTCTCACTAAGTTGCAGAGTGCTTCACTAGGTAGCTGAGGCTGGCTGAGAACCCGGATCCTCTGGTCTCAGCCTCCCAAATGCTGGGATTACAAGCCTGTGCCACCATGCCTGGCTGACCTTGAGCAATCTTTCAATAGTTTAGGGGATCCGTTTTTTTCTTTGAAGGTACATTCCTGCCTACATCACAGGAAAAATGTGGGATTCAAATATGATAATTTTTACCAAAGTACCTTACATCTCAAGGACATGAAAATGTTTAAGTTAGTAAAACCAGTGCTGTGCTGCCCCTACACTGATTTCTGTGCCTCTCTGGAGAGGGATCCTATGCCAGATGTTCCAGGTAGGCAAGTCAAGCTCATCACTACTCATTGTTCTGTAAACTGAATTTTCTCATTCATGATATCTAATCCTATTTATCCTTGGTTCACATATTTCTGGCCCTAGTCTTTATACATATAGATGGAGTTTAGTCCCCTGCTGTGACTTGCCTTCTCATGTGTTTCCTGCTGCCTTCTTCTTCTTTTGCTGAGGACAGCTTTTCTTCTGTTGCCATTCTTCTCTGAGATGTGCCTGTGCTTGTCCTAATCCTGAAGGAAAATACTTCAGTAGATTTTAAAATGGTTCTTTTTTTATCTATCTTGTTACTCTGTTATACAGAAAAACAATTTAAAGATAATTTTCTAATTTGCATGCAAATAGATGGAACTAGAGAATATCATACCAAGTGATATCACTGTATGTTTCATTTCATATGTGGAAGCTAGAAAAAAAAATAGGAAACATAGGGGACTTTAAATGATGTGAAGAGAGACCTGTAGAGTAGTGAAAGGGAATGGAAAGAGGGGAAGAGGAGGATTATGGAAGGAAACAGTAATACTATGTCTGCAACCAATTTCACTAACATGTATGGGCAGGGAGGAGGGGGAAGAGGGTGGGATGTGGAGGAAAATACACAAAGAGTGTATGTATGTATATATGTATGTATGTATGTATGTTTTTATTACATTGGACTTCGCTATGATGTGTAATTGCAATGCACTAATAAAATAATTTTTAAAAAGAATATCTCATCCATGGAATGTAGAGAGAAAATAGAAAACATAATAACTTTAAATAAGGCAGAGATAGGTCTGTAGAGTAGTTGAAGGGGGCTAGGGATAAATATAAGAAAGGGGAAGAGGGAGGAGTAGTAAAGGAAATCATTCAAGTAATACTATGACCATGTGTGAAGGTGTAATTACCAATCTCACTAACGTGTGGGGACAAAGGAGGAGGACTTGGGCAGAATGAGGAGGGAAATACACAAAGAGCTGTGGGAATGTATGTTTTTATCACATCGAACTTCACTCTGATGTATAATTGCAATGTACCAATAAAATTTTACAACAGCTATTTTATTTACCACTAGGAAGAGTCCTTATAATTTCATGGTACTATGATACTAATTTTTCTTTCTTCAATCTGCATTCATATTTCCCTTTATATATGCTTATCAACACCGATTGAACATTCACCTCATAATAACTACATATTTTTTCAGAACATGGAACAGTACCATATTTATTACCTTCACAGAAGAAATTTTTTAATGTAAAACATCTGATTCTTTATGGCATGATTCAATTGCAAAAAAATAATATTTAGTGCCTACCTAGCACTCTTTATGCATTTCCCCACATTATTTATTATTTATAATACCTCCATTTTACTAATGTTATAGATTATGCAAATGAATATTTATCACTGGGCACTATTTCAAACACTTCATATGCAACTCAAAGACATACATCAATTATTTTGTAAATAGTGAGATATGTGAAGTTTCTGATGCCACTAACGGCAGATCATGTAACTGAAACCAACATTCACAAAGAGGACGATTAGGAAATATCTCCCAAAAAGAAACCAAGAAGATATAACAATCTGCTTGAAAATATAAGAGAATTAACAAGATAGTAAATAATTACATGGCTATATCCTGGAAAGTATTGAAGCATGGGCAACTGAGCCAGAGTGTTAGAGTCCTGGTTTTTCCCTGAAGGCGGATACTAATTTAGGAAGGTAGAGATGACAGCCCCAGAGGCTGAGCAGCATATTGATGAGCTATAAGACTAAGGCAACAGAAAAATGCATGCAGGGCCTGCAGAGGGGTACAGAGATACCCTGGAAAAAATGAAATAACAACATAAAAAAATAATATATAGCCAGGTGTGGTGGTGCATGTGGAGACTGAGACAGGAGGATGGCAGGTTTGAGGCCAGCCTCAGCAATTTAGAAAGACTCTTGGCAACATACGGCTGTATGTGTAGTTCAGAAATAGAATGTCCCTGGGTTCTATCCCTAGTACCAAAATCAAACAAACAAAATATATTCAAATTTTCAATGAAAACACTAAAAGCACAATGAATTGCCAATATATGTTACCGCTGTTAGCCAAAATTTAGAAGACCAAAAATCAAAAGCATTCAGAAGAATATACAGCAATAATTTTCATGCATTGTTGCTTGGAGTGCAAAACTATTTTGGAAAACACTTCAGGATTATCCACTAAAGCTGTAGTTATGCAATTCAATGACCCAAATCTAAATTGGTGTCTTTTTAAAAATGCATGCACATGTACACAAAGAGACATATAAAGTATTCATAGCAGTATCATTTGCACTAGCCTCAAACCACAAACAAACCTAGTACCTATTCAATATATGATGGAGAAGAAAATTCTGATAGAATGATAAAATGGAATACTATATAGCAGTGAAAATAAATGAACTATAGAAATATGTAAATGAATCAATCTCACATTTTTAGTGAGAACACAGTCACAAAATAATATATCTTCTATTATATTTATTGGATATTAAAAGAGTAGGCAAAACTAAACCATAGTGTTTAGAAATATATCAAGGAAATAATTACACAACTTAAAATGATTACCTTCATAAGTGGGAAATAGAGTATACATTGTAAAGCTGCACATGCCGATAAATTTTGTTTCTGAACTAGATGGTGGTTGTAAGGTGTTTGCTTTGTGACAACACATTTTTGGTTTTTGAACAGTTTTACATGTTTTATTCTCCATCTCAAATAATTTTTATGATAGTGAGGAACCATTGAAATATCTTATAAATAGGAATTATATATTATAGAGAGCAAGAATAGTGACTACTTAAAAGACTTGTTAGTATTCCTCAGTTCATCCTGAGAGTAAGATTCCTTATTACTTGTACTTCATTGAACTATTTGTATGAAGAAGGAAAGAAGGGAACAAAGGAAAAGAAGGCAGGCAGGCAGAAAGGAAAGAAGGATCTTAGTCACATGAGTGGTATCACAATGGAGAAAGTATGTTATATTCAGAAATAAGTTATAACTGTCAGAAAAGATATGGGCTATATTGTAAAACAAATGTTATGTTTCTGTATTTTGTGAGAGTGATGAAATCATTATTCTCTTAAAAAGAGAATATTTTAAATAAAATATTGATGGAGAAAGGGTATCTTGCAGAGAAGCCAACATAGTTGAGTCCAAGTTTTCTGTGCTTGCTCTTCCTGTATTGATCCACAACTATCCCACAAGCTTCATATTGCGTTTATTTAAAAAAAAAAAAAAAACTGACTAAATCATAAATGCAGAATTGTTTCCTCAAGTCACACATAAGTTGGCACAAGTGACATTCCAGTGTGGCTCAAAAGATGTAATCCATAGAAAGTTAGTCAGAGTCACACAGGAGAATGAAATGCTTTGTCATCAACCCTTTTTGAAGCAGAAGTGTGACTGGCAACACAGGCTCTGACCTATGGGATTTTTTTTTCCTACAGAGACTATGTGTCCACCAATAGCTAGAAGGTAAAAATTTAAAGAAAACTGTGCTGAAATTTTTAATTGGTTCTTTTCTTGATCTAAACACCAGAGTAGTACTTCTTAAAAAGAAGTAAGTTAAACATAGTGCCCATAAGAATTCGGTGATTTCTCTTATCTCTATTTCCTCCCAGCAGTTGTTAAAATTAATGTTGCTTTTAGGTAATCTATGTCACAATCACAGCAGGACACCTAAGTCCTTTACTTTTCCTTTTTCTGTGATAGCAGAATATTAATAATATGAGATAAATAATTTTTGATGTTGATATTTTTCTCATATAAATCAGGTATAGATGATAAACCTATATTTTAATTAACAAAAATGCTTCATGAAGAAAAATTATGAATAATATGTATAGATACACCCTCCTTAAGGAGGACACATAACTCCTTTAAGTGTAGACTGTGCATAACTTTCTTTCTTTCTGTATACTACAGAAAGGAAGGAATCAGAGTAATGTCTTTACTAGACAAACTGGCAAGTGTTACCTGTCGGGTGACTAAAGTTGAAATCAAAGGTGACAAATCATATTCACAGTATGTACCCTTGATATGATATAATGAGAATAGCACTTTACTACTGGGACCTTCCGCTTAAAAACATACATTCCAGTCTAATGATAAGAAAAGCATTAGAAAATCAAATGATGGATGTTCTACAAAATACCTGACTAGTTAAACTAAACACTATCAAGGTCATCGAAAACAAAGAACAGCCAGGAAAATATCGCTACCAAGATGAAGCTAAGCAGGCATGAATAATAAATGATTATGATATCCTGGATAGGATCCTAAATAGAAAATAAACATTAAAAAAACCAGGAAGTATGAATGAAGTGTAGAGTTTAGTTAATATTAATGTATCAGTATCTATAGATTTCTTGCTGGAAATGTGCCATTTTAAGGAGATAATGATAGAGGAAGTTCTCATACTGATATATGAGAAGTCTTTTTACTATCTTTGCAACAATTCTATAAGTCCAAATCTCTTTTAAAATTGAATTTTTATTTTACTTTATTTTATTTTATTTTTTGCGATACTGGAGGTTGAACCCAGGAGCATTCTACCTCTGGACTATGCCCCCAACATGAACAACAACAACTGCTGGCGAGGGTGTGGAGAAGTGGGAACCCTAATACATTGTTGGTGGGATTGCAAATTAGTGCAACCACTTTGGAAAACAGTATGGAGGATTCTCAGACGAATGAGAATGAACCTACCATATGATCCAGCAATACCACTTCTGGGTATCTACCCAAAAGAATGGAAACCAAACTATCAGACCTTCCATGTGTATCTATGTTTATAGCTGCACAATTTACAATAGCCAGACTCTGGAACCAGCCAAGATGTCCATCAACAGATGAATGGATTACAAAATTATGGGTTATGTACACAATGGAATTTTACTCAGTCATAAAGAAGAACAAAATCAAGCAGGGCATGGTGGTGCACACTTGTAATCCCAGCATTTGGGAGGCTGAGACCAGAGGATCCGGGTTCACAGCCAGCCTCAGCTACCTAGTGAGGCCCTCCACAATTTAGGGAGACCCTGTTTCAAAATAAAGAATAAAAAAAGGGCTGGGGGTATAGGTATAGCTCGGAGGCAGAATGCCCCTGAGTTTAATCTCCAGTGCCCCCCCCCACACACAAAAAAGAAGAAGAATAAAATCATGTTATTTGCAGGGAAATGCATGGAACTGGAAAACATGTTAAGTGAGATTAGTCAGTCACAAAAAGTAAAAAAAATTGTATGCTCTCCCTAATATGTGGAAGCTAGGGAAAAAATGGGACATAAGAGGGACCCCAGATTAAGAAGGAGAAACCTTATGTGTGCAAAGAACTTGACTTAACTGAAAGTGATGGGGGGAGTAGGGACACCCTAATGCATAGGATGTACTTTCATGAACATATCAAAGTCAATCACTAAACTGGACTTGAGAAGGAGGGAGAGCAAGGGAGTGGGGTGGGAATTGGGGAAGGTTTAAATGAGAAATGTGTGCATGTATGTCTTTTTCAGCTTGAACCTAACAAAGATGTATGATTACAATGTACCAATTAAAATTTTTTTAAAAAAATCTCAACTTGTTCTTGCAAAATGGCTTAATCAATTTGAAGGCAAATTTTCTAGTTACAAAAATGAAACTAAGAGAAATTTATTTTTCTTTTCTTCCTATAAAGCAGAAACTATATAAAACACACAATAACTAGATATTTTGTAAAAAGCAAGTTTTAATACCAGTTAAATTAAAAATATAAAATAAAGTATGGGATACAGAAGAAAGGAATTGAAGAAGGTCTTAAAAGATGAAAAGATCTATATTCTTACATAAGGAAAATAAACATCACTGTCAATTGGCCATATTACTCAAACTGATCTACAGATTCAATTTAATCCTTATCAAAACATCAATGATATCTTTCATGGAATTAGAAAAAAGGTACTAAAATTCATATGGAAGATCAAAAGACCCAGAATAGCCAAAGCAATTCTGAGCAATAAGAACCATGTTGGAAGCATCACAATACCTGGTTTCAAATTATTCAAAGTATGAAAGGAATTTTATGGATTTTTCCCCCATTGGAGATAAAGCAACTGGGCATATATGTAAATGAAAGGAAGAAAAAAAATGAGCAAAGAAGGAAAGATAAAGAACAAATGAACATGGATGCAGAAACTGGAGATCCTAACGGAAAGGTAAGATTCACTGTATTTCATGACATAAGTCACCCAAAGTCTTCTGTAAATTCTCTGAAACCGAATTATCTTCCACTCTCCTAAAATTCAGAACACTGAACAAGTGTCTCTAGAAGGAATTAAAAGTTCAACAAACAATATTTCCTAGCTTTGATGGTACTTAGTTAGCTTTAACTGGAGATGCATGAAAAAGACAGCAATTCTGTTTGAACTCTCCTTATGGAAGGTACTTTATAGTCTTCCTTTGCCAATTAATTGCAATCTTTTATAAGTCCCCAGAGAGGCTCACAGACCTGTCCTAACTTGCTAATTAGGAGGCCAGAAGCTGCCGCTGGGCTTTCTTGGAGTGCTTTCCCTGAGCAAGTGTTCAATGCTAAGTCTTTCCTTTAGAATGGTCTGTAAATAATCTTAATGAACAGGATATTATTCATAATGCTTTTCTGGATATCTGATAAGGATCAGGATAGTTTAAGAGAAAGCATGAAAGAGTCTCTGTATCAATAATTGGAAAGCCAAATATTATCAGCTTAATTCTATGACAATGGCTTTTTAAATTTTCTTTAAGACACAGTTTTCTCATCAGTGGAAGGGAGGCATTGAACTACTGTGAATTAGTAAACTGGGAGCTCTTGGATTGGATGTGGTTCAGCACAGCACATGTGCCAGTTTAGATGGCCATATACAATTTGCATCATTAGCCCTTATAGTTCTGTTCAATTATAAAATCTATTGTGAATCTTCTAAAATTAAATAAATGTAAGTCAGCTCCAGAAATTATTCTGGGAACAATCTATTGCCCGGAAACAGTACTATTTCCTCAGTGATTTTAGCAGGGTTTACAAGATAAAAATTGAGTCAGAAAAGCTAGAATCAGAAATTCTCTGTACAGCAAGTTATGTATATATACGTGTGTGTGTGTGTGTGTGTGTGTGTGTGTCTGTGATATGTATTTGAGTATTTGTGTGTGTGAGGGGGGATACTGGAGATTAAAACCAGAGGCATTCTACCTCTGAACCACACATCCAGGCATTATTGTTGTTGTTGTTGTTATTATTATTATTATTATTACTATTATTATTATTTTTATCACTTTACTTTGGAAACAGGATCTTGCTAGGTTGCTGAGGCTGTTCTCAGCTCCTCAAGTACTGGAATTACAGGCATGTGCCACCCTGCCTGGCAAGCATTTGAGTATTTCAAATTGAATACATATTCATAAATAACAAAATCACATTAAATAGTGCTACCAAAAATGTTTTATCACAGTTTTATTCAAAGTAATGAAAAGATAGAATGACCCAAATGTTCAGCATAAGAAAATAAGTTGGGTAAATTATGTTCCACCCACAAAATGAATTGTCACATAGCCTTTGAAATTATATTTATGAAGAAAACTTCATGAGACAAGCAAAGAGAAAATGATAAGAGAAAAAAAATACAGGCTGCAATTTGTGCAGACTCTGTGATTTCAACTTGTTAAGGAAACAATTCATAAAAATCTGGAAAGAAATGTGCTAAACTCTTATAACCTTAGCATCCTTACCTTTAAAGAGTGATAATAACCTATTTCACAGAGCTTGTGAGGGGAACCATTTGAGCCGAGGAGGCTCAGAGCACAGTTGATATATCTTTAGAGCCCTAACAGGAAACAGACTGCACACCCAAATTGGGTAATTGGAGATAATTTGATAAAGGAACTATTTACTGAAGTGTAGAAAGGGTATAGAAAAAAGCACATAAGAAAGAACAGTAATGCAGGGTGAATAAAATTGGGGGTGCAATTATCTCCCTTGGATATGAGGAGACAGCTAGCAAATCCCAGAGGCAGAGATGTCTGTTGGAAAAAATTTGGTTCCCAGCAGTGTTGACTCCTCAAAGATGGCTGTCAGGCTATAGAAACCCTTCCAAATACAAGCCAAGTCTAAGCACCCCCACAGCACTATCTTCCTTCTCTCCCCACAAGATGAAAATGGAAGGCAAAATGGAGAAAGGCATAGGGAGACCTGGGGGCCATTCCTTTTGTCCCTTTCCATCCTTCCACAAGAAAATGTGTGTCCTCAACAGAGATCATACAAAGTTCTATCAGCTATTTTGAAGTTTCTTTGGTTCAAATACAAGGTGAAAGAAAAGGTAGCCTGGAGGTCCATAAATAGTTATATAGGAAAAACATTATGAGCAGAAAAGGCAATTTCATATCTGAAATGCATCCTATCCCTGGGGAAACGGAAGGTTTCTAATATAATAAATGTGCTTCAAGTTGTTCTTGAAAAACTAGTTTAAAACAAGTGATAAGAACTAGGTGTGCTGGCTCACCTGTAATCTCAGTACTTAAGAGGCTGAGAGAGGAGGATCACAGGTTTGAGGCCAGCCTCTGCAATTTATCAAGGCCCTCAGCAATTTAGTGATGCTCTGTTTCAAAATTAAAAAAATAAAATAAAATAACATAGGGCTGGAGGTGTAGCTCAGAGGTAAAACGCTGTAGTGTTTAAAAAACAAAACAAAACAAAACAAAACAGTGCTAGGGAGATGTAAGGGATGAGGAAGAGTGAGATACTCTGGCCTGACTCTGATGGCATGGCTGAGTCCTTTGTCCTAGAGCCCCAGGTCTTTGTCAGGAAACCCTTTCCACTTAACACTCTCTCCATATGCAGTAACCATTCTCTTACCTCTTCATCTAGATATGACATGCATTATCTTTTGTGGGTTTCCAAACACCCTGCTCAGATGATGGTAAATAGATTTTACTTATTAAACTCTCCTCAATCATGTCAGTTTAACATTGTTTTACTTTTTGCACTACTGACCAACAGAATAAATAGAACCAGCAGTAGCCTTAGGGAAGAGATTCTTAAAAGGCCACTCTGGGATTGGGTTGCTTACATATTGGAAATGTTTAGGGATAATCCTTTGGGCACAAGGAAATGAGTGGGATAATCCAGGGCAGGTGGTTAGAATGGCAATAACTCAAACTACTACTAGTGGTAAGTTGATATCTTAGTCTATTTAGGATGTCATACCAAAATATTACAGACTGGGTGATTTAAACAAAAGAAGCAAGCTCACACAGTTCCGCAGGCTGAAAATTGTAAGTCCAGGTGCCAACATGGTTGGTTTCAGGTTAGGCTCTCTTACTTGCTTATAGAAAGCTACCTTCTCAATGTGTACCCACATGGACTTTCCTTGGTGTAGTATGCAGAGAGGGAGAGAGAAAGGGACAGACCTCGGACCACAGACACATTCTCTCTCTTCTTATAAAGTCTCCAGATCTATTGGATTGGGGCTTCAACCTCTTATTTATCCTTTTTCACTGCCTCATATGCTCTTTCTCTAAATACAGTTAGTGACTTGTATTATTCCATTTTGTATCTATGATTAAAGATCTGAGACTGGGTGCCTTGATGAAGAAAAGAGGTCTGTTTAGCTCACAGTTCTGGAAATTCAAGGTTCTGCACCTGGCAATGACCTTTTTGGTGACAGAGTTCTAAGGTGGTACAGTGCATCACATGACAAGACACAGAGAGTACACAGGTATGTCTGCCCTGATTTTTTTCTGCCTTCTTATGTAGACAACATTATTCATTTATAGAAACTCCACCTTGATGACCTTATATAATCCTAATCACCTTCCAAAGGCCCCACCTCTAAACTTCAGTCAGATTATTTCCAGCCTCCTAAGACAACAAGATGGGGATTCAGTTCCAACACAAGCATCCTCAGGGACACCCTCAGACCATATCCAAATTATAGCAGGCTTTGACACATGTATCTGAGGGGAGAGAGAGAGTGTAAGAGACGGAAGAATTCAATCCACAGCACCTGCACTGACTGGCAGAGTGAAGGAAAGAAGAGATCAAATAGTTGGGCACTAAGCTGCTATGGCAACAAGAATAACCAAGATAATTGTTATAGATGATGGAATGACATTGCTTTCAAATTCCTAGAGAATATATAAGCGACAAAGAACAAGGAGAGATGTGTGGCTGTCCAACAGAGAATTCATGTGGACTATCAGAGAGCTTTCTGGGAGCTTTGAATTGCCTCTTGTCTTTTAGAATTGAGAAGCACAGTTGGTTGAGGACCAAGCCCAAGGCTTGAAAGGAATAGTTGGACTTGTAGGAATCAACTAAATGCTCAATGTGTCCAGCTAAGGCATTGATAAGGGATGAATTAAATACTGAGGCATGAGTATATGTGAGAAATCACAGACAAGACTGAAAAACATAAACTTATCTTGAAGTCCCTTGCTAACTAAAATATAACTACCCTCCCTTTGTAATGGAACCAGCATTTTCTGAAAGAAAAATCATTCAATTTCTGCAGTTAGGACAACTGACTCAAGGGTTCCAAACCTATAATGGGAATCAGATTCAAAATTAGCCCAGATACAGAAGCACACAGCTTTATTCAAGAAGAAATAGTCTACACTAAGAGAAAAAAAAATGTGCCCCATATAGTGGTGCACGCCTGCAATCCCAGTGACTCAAGAAGTTGCTCCAGTCTAAGCAATTTAGGGAGACCCTATTTCAAAAGTAAAAAATAAAGCTGGACATGGTAGAACATACCTATAATCCTAGTTCTTGGGAGTCTGAGATAAGAGGATCACAGGTTCAAGGCCAGCCTCAGCAACTTAGCAAGGCTCTGAATAACAGTGAAACCCAGTTTTAAAATAAAAAGGGGTTGAGAGTGTAGCTCAGAGAAAGAAGACCCATGAGTCCAATCCCAGTAAAAATAAATAAATAAATAAATAAATAAATAAATAAACATACATACATATATATACATACACACAAATAAATATATGAATAAATAAATAAATAGGGCTGGGGATGTAGTTTAGTAGTAGAGATTCACTGAATTCAATTCCCCATAGCAGAAAGAAGGAAGGAAGGAAGGTGGGAAGGAAGGAAGGAAGGAAGGAAGGAAGGAAGGAAGGAAGGAAGGAAGGAAGGAAGGAAAAGAAAGATGAAAACAAAAGAAGAGAAAAGCAGAACTTTATGAATTTGTATGGGAAGGAGTATAGAGAGTATGTGTGCAAATGGACTCTAAAAGTGGTAGATAAAGGAAGAAAGAACAAAAAAATTGGAATAAGTTCTTTGAAAATAGTGACATTACCTAAGACTCAGAGTTTGATGCATTGACTGGAGCATTAAAAGTCTACAAGGTTAGCCAATTAAAGCCTGGCCTCAGCAGTGGATTATAGTTAATGAGGTTGACATGCCAGAACATTGGTGCATACTATAACCATGCTATTTAATGTGTTCTGTACAAACCAACAGCATTACCTGAAAACTTCTTTAAAATGCACAATTCTTGGCCCCAAACTCAATTGAATAAATCAAAATGTGACTTCTAACCATTAACACTGTGATTTGTGCACACCTTAAAATCAAGGAAGGACTTCTGGTAAAGAAAATAATCCCTAAAATCTCAACATAAGCAAACTATTCAGGTAACCATCACCTGTTGGGAGATACTTTTCCATGTTTCTCTTGCATTTCTGCAGAGGAATGTTTTGTGAACTGAGACACTACCTTTGTCCAGAACAATTTTTCCACATTTTCATGGATGATTTTATGGCGAATGGGCTTGGGAGATAAGCAAAATATTCCTTCTGGAGCAAAAGTCAAGGATGCTCACTACACAGTATAATAAAGTTAATGACTCCTGCCAGAGCAAAAAGCAGGCAGATTTGCTCTCATAAATAATTTGGATTCCCTAAGCTCAAAATTTTTCTCTTAGACCTCAAACCACTTCATAAGCAGATATCATCTATTTCTCCTCATATCACCAGGGCACTGGAACTAGAAAATGCTGATACCCTGGTATTGTTACTGTGAGTAATAAAGTCATCTGTGTCTGACGGAAAAGTCTCCTACTAGCATCAATGAGTAGGCTAATTTGTTAACCTGCAAGTGAGATAAAAATCTCAGATCCTTCATATAATTTTTTGTTTTGGATGGTGGTACTGGAGATTGAACCCAGGGGCTTTCTACCTGTGAGCTACACCCCCAGTCCTATTTTTTATTCTTTATTTTGAAACAGGGTCTCACTAAGTTGCGAAGAGCCTCACTAAGTAGCTGAGACTGGCTGTGAACCCGGATGCTCGAGTCTCAGCCTCCCAAGTACTGGAATTATAAGCATGTACCACTACCACCACCACCACCACCACCCCCAGCTCCCTTCATATGATTGACAGATGTATAATAACAAGAATGAGATGATAATAGACATGTGATTTTCTGGAAGAGGAAAATGAGAACCTTTCAAACAATACATGGAATTTGAGGCAATTTGGTAATGCATGTGTTGACCAGGTTATATGGTAAACTAGGTAATATGATCTTCTAATTTATTGCTTATTAATAAGGTATGTTGTTACTGTCCTGTGGCATACCTGAGAGGAAAAGAATGAGCTGGACACAGAACAAATTGAAAGGGGCCAGCCAGGGGACCTCATTCTGAGGGGAAGGCCCTGCTGAACACTTGTCCACAGCTTTCGTTGTCATTCTAAAGGTAAGAGGTTGAGATTTGGACACTGCAGAGAATCCAAGAGGTAATACTTAACTAGTAAACATGCAGGGAGACCTAGGGATAAAGTCTAACTGGGTAAACCACAGAACTGCAGAAAGTCTTTGAGATAGTGGTTAGCAATAAAACCACTGGAGGACTTAACAGAAGATCCTTGAGACAATGTTTGACAAGCAGGATAGTTGGGAGTTGATACTATCAAGAAATACAGGAATGTTTACCTTGGAGGAACAGGCTGCTTTCAGGGAGTAAAGCAGTCTGGTCATAGGTTTTCATGACCCGTAGACCTTCCCAAGGCAAACGTTAATCTATCCCTGGCAGTCATTCTCTACAAAAGAAAGATTTGGGGAGGTAGCTGTAGGTCAACTACAAGTAAATAGGTTCAAACACAAATGCCAAAGTGGAGCCCTGACTGTCATGCTAGTGCTAACTTTCCTGCAGGTGTCACTATTTCTTCCACAACATGGCAGCCTCAGGCATGTCCACCCCATTATGAAATCCAGTACTAAGATGTGTCATGAGTAGCAGGAGTTTCTGACCTCTTTCTGAAAACAGTGACAGAGAAACAAGTCTACATTGACTACAGAGAAAATTCTATGATCACTATGGCTGAAACCAAATGAATCAATAGAACTTTAGTTTATTTGATTGTGAGAAAAGGAGGTAGAATATGTAAGAATTTCTTTTAAGGAAGCAAGTAGTAGCTAGATCATTTTTAGGGGTCAACTCCTCATGTAGTCAACTATACTAATTTACAATCCATGTGAAAATAAATGTCTCCAGAGACATTTTCTTTTTTTTTTTTTTAGTGCATTGTAATCATATACCTTAATAAGGTACAGGATGCTAAGACATACATGCACACATTACTCACTTAGCCCTTCCCCAATTCCCACCCTATTTCCTCCCCATTCCCTCCTTCTCATGTTCAGCTTAGTGACTGACTTTGATATGTTTGTGAATCTACATCATGTGTATTAGAGTGTTTCCCTCATCGCCCCCCCACCTCTCTTAGTTAAGTCATATTCTTTACTCAATCTAAAGTTTCTCCTTCTTTGTCTAGAGTTCCTCCTGTGTCCCATTTTCTCACTAGCTTCCGCATATTAGGGAGAACATCCAACTTTTTACTTTTTGTGACTTACTAATCTCACTTAGCATAATATTCTCCAGTTCCATCTATTTCCTGAAAATGATATAATTTTGTTTTTCTTTATGACTGACTAAAATTCCACTGTGTACATATCCCATAGTTTTATAATCCATTCATCTGTTGATGGATGTCTTTGCTGGTTCCTAGTTTGGCAATTGTGAATTGTGCAGCTATAAACATAGATACACATGTATTAGTCGGGTAGTTTGATTCCATTCTTTTGGGTAGATATCCAGAAGTGGTATATGGGGTAGTTTCATTCCAATTCTTCTGAGAATCCTCCATACTGTTTTCCAAATTGTTGTGCTAATTTTCAATCCCACCAACAATGTATTAGATAGAGTTCCCACTTCTCCACACCCTTGCCAGCATTTGTTGTTATTTGTATTTTAATTATTGCCATTCTAATGAGGGTTAGGTGAAATCTCAGGGAAGTCTGATTTGCATCTGTCTGATTGCTAATGATGTTGAACATTAGTTCTCAAGTAGAGGACTAATATCTAGAATATACAGAGAACTCAAGAAACTCGCCACTAAGAAAACTAATATCCCAATCAAAAAATGGGCAAGTAAACTAAATAGCACTTCACAAAAGAATAATGTATAAATGTATAAAAATGCTCAGAGACAGTTTCAATAGATGCTTATTGTTCTAAAGAAGTTTGGGGCCCTAGATTTCTCTAAACTCATGATAAAGCACAGATTATACATCGAGCATTTGCTGTCCAGAATTGGGTTTAACTGCAAATGAAGATGATCTACTAGAGGATGAAAACCTGACTTAAAGAAATCAAGATGAATTTTTGCTATTGGTCTGACTGCCCTAGAAAACTTTCCTTACACTTGTGCTAAAATCAAGAAATAATTTAAGAGACGTTCTCATGACAACAGGAAAGAGCATGCCCTATATCAAAGTAGAAAACATAACCACTGTCTGAGTAACACCCCAATCAGCCAAATAGCAGAAGCTCAAGGTCTGAGCCAGAAAGCAATGTAACTGGCTGCTGTGTCAAGGGGTCCCTGAGGATGAGTCAAGTGGCTACCAAACGGTGATCTGCTGCCCCCAGAAAGCTGTGAGTGTGCTGAAAATATTGGCAGTTTGTTTGGTTGAAGCATAAACACAATGCAACTGGAAACTAAATGTAAATATTCCTTGCTTTTAGACAAACCCTCCTCTCTCCTCTCCATATATATCCTAAACTCAGTTTTTTAGTATATTTGATACTGGGGATTTAACTCAGGGGCATTAACCTCTGAATTACACCCCTAACACTTTTTGTTTTCTATTTTGAAGTAAGGTCTCATCAAGTTGCTTAGGGTCTCATAAGGTTGCTGAGACTGGTCCTGAACCTGTGATCCTCCTGTCTCAGCATCCCAGGTAGCCGGAATACAGGAATGCACAAACAGAACCAATGTCAAGTCAGTTATTTTAAGAGGATGCTTATGGGGAGGGCCTAAAGTCTTCCTTTCCCAACAAGAACCATAGCCTATAAATACTCATGTGACTTTCCATCACAGTATACTTTGGAGTAAGCCTGGTTTTCTGGATATTTAGCATAGAATTAAATGCTAGGTTTTGGACTCAATCAGATCTTTAACAATTTGGATAAGATGTAAAGCCTTTCTGGTCTCAGTTTTCCTCATTGTATATTGAAAACATTAACAGTGCCAATTTTATAGGAATAGTGTGAAGACTATATGTAATAATGTTTAGCAATCAAAGAAATTGAAGCAGTAATAAAGAGCCAACCATCAAAAAAAAAAAAAAAATACCAGGGCCAGATGGTTTCCCAGATGAATTTTATAAAACCATTATAGAAGAGCTAATCCCAATAGTCCTCAATCTATTCCATGAAATAGAAAGAAATGGGACTCCCTCAAATACATTCTATGAACCCAACATCACATTAATACCAAAACCAAATAAAGATAGCTCAAAAAGAGGAAACTACAGGTCTATATTGTTGATGAATTTAGATGCAAAACTGCTAAACAAAATACTAGCAACAGGCATTCAAAACCACATCGAGAAAGTTATATACCATGATCAAATCAAGTTCATCAGGATGCAAGTCTGTTGCAACATATGAAAAAAAAAAAATCCTTGTAATTCACCACATTAACAGAACTAAAGACAAAATCACATGATCATTTCAATAGACAATGAAAAAGAATTCACATGTAACACTCATTCATATTAAAAGCACTTCAGAGAATTATAATAGAAGGAACATACCTCAATATCATAAAGGCAATATACAATAGATCCACAGCCAACATCATATTGAATAGAGAAAATCTGCAAAAGTTCCCCCTAAAAACAGGAACAAGACAGAGATATCCACTATCACCACTCCTTTTCAACATAGTACTTTAGACTATAGTCAGAATAATAAAACAAGAGAAGAAAATCAAAGGAGTATAAATAGGAAAAGAAGAAGTAAAACTATCTCTATTTGCAGATGACATGATGTTATACTTAGAAGACCCAACAAATTCTACTAAAAGGCTTATAAAACTGATCAAAAGGGTAAGCAAAGTGTCTGGTTACAAAAATCTATCTTATAAAATTGGAAACTTTCCTGTATGCCAGCTATAAACCCACTGAGAGAGAAATCCAGAAAATAATTCTACTCACAATATCCACCCCCAAAATAAAGTAGTCAGGAATAAACCTAACCAGTAAGGTAAAAGACCTCTATAAGGAAAATTATAAAAAATTGAAAAAAACAAAGAAGACTTTAGAAGATGGAAAGACCTTCCATGCTCTTGAACAGGAAAAATAAATATTATCAAAATGGCCATTCTTCCAAAAGTGATCTGCAGATTCAATACAATACTCATTAAATTACCAAGGTCATTCTTCACAGACATAGAAAAATCAGTCCTTGAATTTATATGGAACAACAAAAAATCCAGAATAGCCAAAGTAGTTCTTAGCAACAAGAACCATGCAGGAGGCATCACAATACCTGACTTCAAACTATACTACAAATTCACAGCAATAAAAGCAGCATGGTATTGGCACAGAAACAGACACATAGATCAATGGAGCAGAATAGAAGACTCAGAAACAAATCTGCAAACGTACAGCCATTTGATTTTTCACAAAGGGGCCAAAAACATACATTTGAAAAAAGATAGCCTCTTCAACAAATGGTTTTGGCAAAACTGGTTAATCATATGCAGAAAAATGGAAATAAATCCAATTTTCTCATCCTACACAAGAGTCAATTCAAGATGGATCAAGACCTGGAAATTAGACCAAAGACCTTGCAGCTACTTGAAGAGGGCATAGATTTAACATTTCAACACATAGGCACAGGTAAAAACTTTTCAACAAGACCCCAAAGGCACAGAAATTAAAAAGAGGATCAATACTTGGGATTGTATTAAACTGAAGAGCTTCTGTGTAGCAAAGAAACTATCAAGAACCTCAACAGAGAGCCTACAGAATGGGAGAAGATGCTTTGCCGGTTACTCCTCCAATAGAGGACTAGTATCTAGAATATACAGAGTACTCAAGAAACTCACTGTTTTGAAAACAAATAACGCAATCCAAAAGATGGGCAAGTGAACAAAAGACAAAAGACAATGGCCAATAAATGTATGAAAAAATGTTCAACATCACTAGTAATCAGATAGATGCAAATCAAAACTTCCCTGAGATTTCACCTAACCCTGATTTGAATGGCAATCATTAAAAATACAAACAACAAATGCTGGTGAGGGTGTGGAGAAGTAGGAGCTCTAATACATTGCTGGTGGGATTGAACATTAGTACAACCACTTTGGAAAACAGTATAAAGGATCCTCAGAAGAATGGAGATGAACCTACCATATGATCCAGCAATACCATTTCTAGGTATCCACCCAAAGAATGGAAACCAAACTATCAGACTAATGCATATGTATCTATGTTTATAGCTGCACAATTCACAATTACAAAACTATGGAACCTGCTAAGATGTCCCTTAACAGAAGAATGAATTATAAAACTATGTACACAGTGGAATTTTATTCAGCCATAAAGAAGAACAAAATTATATCATCTTCAGGGAAATAGATGAAACTGGAGAATGTTATGCTAAGTGAGATTAGTAAATCACAAAAGTGGAAAGTTGGATGTTCTCCCTAATATGCAGAAGCTAATGAGATAATGGGACATAGGAGGGATGCTAGACAAAGAAAGAAAAAACTTAGATGTGTAAAAAAGACGACCCGAGAGAGATGGGAGGAGGGAAGAGGGAAATACCCTAATGCGCATGATATACATTTACAAACATACTAAAGTCAGTCACTAATATGAACATGAGAAGGAGGGTATGGGGAGGGAATGGGGTGGGAATTGGGGAAGGGCTAAATGAGTGATGTGGGCATGTATGCCTCTACCATCCTGTACCTCATAAAGATATAGGAATACAATGCACCAATTAAGAAAAAGAAACAACAAAGTAATTATAAAAATGTAGAACCTGGCATGATGGCTCATGTCTATAATCCCAGTGCTTGGAAGTCTGAAACAGGAAGATCGTAGGTTTGAGACCAACCTCAGCAATTTAGCAAAACTCTCAGCAGTCTAGTAACACACTGCTCTGAAACAGAAAATAAAAAGGGATGGGGGAGTAGCTTGGAGGTAGACTGCTCCTGGGTTGAATACCCAGTACCAGACATGCGCACGCACGTGCACACACACACACACACACACACACACACACTCACACACAGACACACACACACACTCACACACAAACAGCATATTATCTAGCATACTATATAGTCTGTTATGAATAATTATTAGCTATTATTAACATGTGTATAAAAGGTACTATCGGTATAGCATCATAAAAATTTTGCTATTGGATAAGTTGTAAAACACAATATCTATTTGCACTGCTATAGTAAAATACAGTTTTAATATAATTTCTCACTATTTTATGAAATCAATATGAATATTCATTGCCAGAATTTTAGTTCAGACATTTTCATGGTTAAGTTGGTACATAAACATAAAGATAAATTTAGATTAGGCAGCTATTAAAATGATAACATAGAACCAGGCATAGTGGTACATGCCTATAATCCCAGTACTTGAGAGGTTGAGACAGGAGAATTCAGGTTTGAGGCCAGTCTGAGCAATTTAGCAAGACCCTTAGCAACTCAGTGAGACTCTGTTTCAAAGAATAAAATAAATCTAGGCTTGGTGGCACATGCTTGTAATCCCAGTACTTGGGAGGCTGAGACAGGTTTGCAGCCAGCCTCAGTTACTTAGTGAGGCCCTCTGCAGCTTAGTGAAACCCTGTTTCAAAACAAAGAATAAAAAATAGGGCTGGGGGTATAGCTCAGAGGTAGAATGCCCCTGGGTTCTATCCCCAGTATTGCAAAAATAAATTAATTAATTAATGGTTAGGGGTATAGCTCAGCGCTAGAATGTCCCTGGGTTCAGTTCAATCCTCAGTACAAAAAAAAGATAATATAGATCAGTTTTTATTGACATTAAAAATAACTATGTTATTTTTCTGTTTAAGTAGGTAAAAGCAAGCTTCAAATTTAAAATAATAATACAGTTATACTTATATAAATATAGATAGATATGTAGAGAAAGAATGAGAGAATATATATACATATGTATATATGTATCCAAAGACATATACAATAAACTTTAACAAAAACTATCTCAGAGTATGGAATTAAGAAATATTTTACTTTCCTTTATGTAACTCTGTAATGTTTAAGTACTTTGCAACAAGCATTGTTTAATGCAGAAAAACATGTAATGCTTTTTTCATGGTAGAACAAATTTTTATTTAGCACACATGTCTTTGAAGATATAGCTGATATGTATATGATACTAATGTACAAAATTTTTATACTTTCTGTTGTCACTTATAACTCTCAATTTTGTGAATATACAAGACAAGCATACTCTCAATAAAAAATGATTCAGAAATATTTAGATTCTACTATCTTTATTGCATTTAATCCTCAAAAACACTCATATCTATTTAATAGAATGCATGAGCTCAGGTCAAGGACAGAGATTACTGATCTTGATTCTTTTTCAGTACTTTTTTCCCACAACTTCTCAAAGAGCACCTGTTAGAAGTTTACATGAAAATGCAATAAGAATAAGGAAAAGTGAGCATATCTATGTGCCAGTCACTGTATTAAGATTTCATTAGAGACAAAATATGGGGAAGAAGCAAAAAGAGCTGTGCTCCAATCATTCCCTTCATCACTGGGATATTCTTGTGAGTAAGAAAAGAAGGCAGGGTATCTAGTCCAAGGTCCTTGCCAGTAATTTTCCAGACCTTGAAGGATATAGAATAATGATATTATTGAGAGAAGATCATTTCCTATAGATTGTTATTTACAGGATGGCCTTGGTTTAGGGTTACTTATAGTCAATACATCTGGAATTATAGATTTATGAAACTTAACTCTATAAGCAGTGTTATACATCTAGAGTTTAGAATAGAAATAGCTAAAATTATCTGGCTATGTTGGGCAGTAATCTCTCATCTGAAGACCATTTCTGCTCTTGTCCAAAGAGCTTGTGACCTGTGCAGGAGGAAGGACTTAGAGGTCAGCCTCTAAGAATACTCCCTCTTCTCTCTGGACCAATCAATTGCTTTTAAAATTAATAACAGACAAGATTTTTGATTCATGTGAGCCAGATTTGAAAATACAATCTTTTGTGTTCACTTTAAGGAAAGAGTAGAACAAAAAAGAACAACAAAACGAAGAACACATACTTAACATTTCTCAAAACAATAGGTGTGACTTAGCAAGAGAGAATGAATATTTATGTAGGATTTACCATGTGGCAGGTGCCTTAGCTATATTCATTCCCATGTTCATATAAAATGAATAAGACATAAATAACTTTTGTAATTGTGCAAACTTACTTTGTCACTACACATCAGGAATCTAGCTTTGGAACCTAGATCCATCTCTCTGTTCCCTACTGCTGCTTTGTAGGAGTACACTAAGTCTTTGATTATCCTTTTCATGGATTGAATTAAAAAATTATCTACTTTAGTACCTATCTTTAAATTCCAACTGTGTTAGAAAACAGTACTGTCTAGATTTTGCAGCCCTCTACTTAAAAAATAACATCATTACTTTGGTTAGATAGCCAGCATTAGGGTCCTAGACTCAGTGAGACGAAATAATTCTCCTTCTAATAAAAGTTCATTTGATGGCACTCAGCATTCACTCCTGAAAAGTCACTTTTAATTACACTTTGACATTTACTTTACACCAAAGAAATAAATAAACCCCATGACTTTTAATGGAATGGATATGGGTTTCACCCTGGTAGCAGGTCAAAATTGAAAGAAGTCATCTCTAAAGGCTTTGAAAGAATTTGAAGGAAATTACTATACTTTTTTTTATCTAAAAGTAAAGTAACACTTCTATGCTCCATGAGTAGAAATATTTTTCTTCTTCTTCCTTTTTTTGACATATGATCCAGGGAGATTTAATAACTGTTCTATAGGAAAATGAATTCTAGAGAGGCTAAGATGATGAATAATTACACGTAACAAGAATTCTCTTCTTTTGATGTTATTCACAGTTATTTCTAATTCTGAATAATAAATATTTCGGGGAATGGAAGGTAGTTGAGAAGTAGGATCAAGTGGCAGTGTGTCGTGTTACACAACCCTGGGACTTCTCTGCACATAGGTAGCATACCATGAAGTCCAAATCCACAGGTAAGCAGAGAGAATCATCCATAAACAGGGTCATTGAAACATATATTTATAATTATACTTACAGTATATAGCTCACATAAGAAAATGTTAATTCTCATGTTGCTACATTATTTTTAATATTTTCCTATTTTCCCAGCATTCAGACAGCCCTTTGAGAAAGAAAAAAAGTCAATATACCACAAAGGACAAAAACTAGAGATGATCAAAATATACAAAATTCAGATGATCTAGTCAAGACCCGTTTAGAAGAAATTAGTTTTTCAGTATTAAGGATTGTTCCCAGTAACATTCTATCTCCAAGCTATACCCCTAGCCTTTTTATTTATTATTATTTTTCTTTTATTTTGAAACAGTGTCTCACTAAGTTGCTGAGGCTGGCTTTGAACCTGCTATCCTGCTATCTTGCTACCTCCCAACTACTAAGATTACAGGTATATGCCACCACTTCCAGCTAGAAGAAATGTTTATAATATAGCAAAATTTATTGTTTTTTACACTACTGTTATTTTAACATAAATTAATAGTGTAGTATTAGTCACCTTATTCAAAACAAGCTAATTTGACTATTGACTTTTTTTTTTTTTAGGGTACAAAGTGGTAAGAAAAGAAGTTCTTGATTCCATAGCCTTTTATTATAATGATGGGTTATATTCACATGCTAAATATATTTTAGAAAGATCAAAGTAATTAGCCCAATTATTTATGATTCCATGTATGATTTGTTTTTATGAATTGAAGAAAAAAGTCCCTCTGAGGTTCTGAGGTTGAACAAAATATTATTAAGGCAGACACTGAATTCTCTCCTCTGTATTAACGTAGTTTCTACAGTCTTTTCTTCATGTAATATTGGTTTGAAAATGTTATTACTATAATCCATTATTAATATTAATATGCTAAGTTAAAAAGTAATAAAATAATAATGTTACTCATGTCAGTAGAGATGTGACATTATATATAATACACATAAAACATATATATACAGATGTTTACATATATGTTTATATATATATATATATATATATATATATATAGAGAGAGAGAGAGAGAGAGAGAGAGAGAGAGAGAGAGAGAGCAGGAGAGAGAATATGTTAATTTATGCTTCCTTTGGAAGAGGCCAAACATAGATGAAACCACTTCCTGCCAGTAAGGACAATTCCTAGGAAAGAATTTGACTTTGCGACATTAGATGAATACTCTCAACAACTAAAAGTTCCCAAAAGAACATGTGGCTGGAACATTTAGGAGTTCCTACCTTCCACCTGAGCTTTTTTATGTCAACAATTATTATGAATTAAACTTATTCCCAACATGAAATTAATTAGAGTCAAATTCTAAATAAAAATCAGGTAGATGTGAAAGATGATCATGTTGAAGCTTTGTACAGCTTGACTATGATTTCCAATTATAAGCATAAAGAAAATAAAAGTGAAAATGCAAGAAGCAATCCATTTATATCCAGCTTCAGGATACAGATCATAAGGTGTATTTCTTCATTCCTTGTTTGTCCAGGATTTCTATAAATGTCAAATGAGAATTCGGGCTTTCAGAGAGCACTTGAGAAATGGAACATCCTTGTTCTGTGATAAATTCCATTATATAGGATCGCCCCATTATTGTTTTGCACATATTTTCTGATATAATTGGTGTCCATTTGAAATACCAAAAGTGATCAGTATAACTAATTTAATTTTGAATTTATTTCCTGTGCTGAAATATTGGGTTAAAATGATGAATGTGATATTTTGATTATTATTAATTATTATATTTATCAATATTCTATTATTATGATATTCCATTAAATTAATTGCAAGGTAGAATTACTTGCCACTCTTATAACTAAATCCAGGCATAGTTAAGAAGAATGCAGAGTATTGTCCCTGGATGATTACGCAAAAGACAGTAGGAATGAGGGAAGCCCCCATCCCCATGCGCATATCTCCACAAGGAAGAAGTGAAAAGTCAATTCCCAGTACTATAAACATCACAGAGAAGAGACCCTTCTTAGGGTCATGATCACTACTTGATGTCACAACAGCTACTAATAAATATAAGTGCACTAAACGTTCATCAAAGGAATTTCATGCAAGTCAAAACTACACTGAGATGCCACTTAATTCCAGTTAGAATGGTAATCGTCAAGAATATAAACAGTAACAAATGCTGGCAAGGATGTGGAGAAATGGGAACAAACTCTTATACCATACTGCTGGGACTGCAAATTAGTACAGCTACTAGGGAGATCATTTTGGAGGTTCCCCAAAGACGAAGAACGGAACCAACATATGATCCAGTTCACCACTGCTCATTAACTTTCCTGAAGAACTAAAGACAGGATAGTATATGGATACAAGCATGACCATGTTTATAACAGCACACTTCACAATAGCCAAATTATGGAACTAACCTAGAGTCCATCAGCAGATGAATGAATAAAGAAAATGTGGAATTTGATTCAGCCATAAAGAACAAGATTATGTCATTTGTGGGAAAATAGATGGAATAGAGAATATTATGCTGTGAGATTAGTCAGTCTCAGAAAGTCACGGGTGGTATGTTTTCTCTCATTTGTGGAAGATAGGGAGAAACTAGGAAACATAAGGGACATTAAATAATGCAGAAAAACTTGTAGAGTAATTGAAGGGGATTAGAGGAGGTAGTTTGTTAGGGAAAGGAAGAGGGAGGAAGAAACAGATCAAAGAATACTATGGCAGTATGTGAAGGTTTTACTATGAATCTCACTAACTCATGTGGGAAGGAAGAGGGGGAATGGGGTGACATGTGGAGAAAGATACACAAAAAGCTGTGAGCATGTATCTTTATACACAAAAAGCTGTGAGCATGTATCTTTTTTTATCACACCAAACCTTATTATGATGTATAATTGCAATACACTAATAAAATATTTTTTAGAAAGAAAATAATTTTTGCACAAATTTTTAGAGTTCTGAGATCAAAGCTGACATGATATTCTCAATATTTTAAATGAAGATTAAAAATAGTTTTTTTCTATTGTATCTAACATTTACAATAAAGCACACATTTTTACAATATATAGCATACCTTTTTTATTTCACTTTAGTCTACACTTATATCTTCTTATTTTCTGCTGGCTTCTTCCCTATGTTTAGAAAGGCAGTCAGGTCCTTTCCAGACTATGTGGTCTTCCTTACCCATGTGTTTCAGTGTACCTTTCTTAACCGAGATCCTCAGCAGAATGATCTACAATTTATAGATTCATTTGCTCTCTTTCCTTCTATTTACTGGTTTTTAAAAATCAGAATCTTACCCCAAATACTTCCCAAAGTTATTTAGACAAAGATCAAAAATGAGCCTCTCTCTTGTACATCAAATGAGCTTTCCCTTCATCCTCACCTTATTTTATCTCTCTACCGAATTTAACACTGAATGTAAACACACTTACACATGCATACATATATTTTTGGAAGAACATATAAATAGAACTTCTAAATTTAACTTGTGAAATATGAACATGTTTTATTTCTGCAACTGAAAAAATAAGAAGTAATGCAAACAGATTCTAAACCCTTAAAAAAATGTTATAAATGCATGTTCTCCTTTGGACTGAGCTAGTTTATTATCCTATTTGGTTTGAGCTCGACCCCACCTCTTTCATGATTAGAGCAAACTTTCAAAGAAACCTGCACCACAGTCAGTGAGGAAAAAGGATAAAGATGGTAGATTTGATGTTACGTACCCTGAAGTTCTTTTTAACACCATGGATCAACTGAGCAAAGGCCACAAAATTTCCAAATTGAAATCATGAATGAGAAGAAAAGTTAGCTGCTGGCTGGGGCACCTTCGTCCCGACTCACAGCATCCCAGGCCCCTCAGGTTTGATGTGCCTCGGCAATGTTATTTTGGGTTAGTTACTAGGCAACTCTGCCTGTGAGTCATGGGAGAGAACTCAGCAGCACCATCACCCATGTCATCTTTCAATAGACTTAATACAATAGCGACACACCAGTCACCTTTTTCTCACAAAGGCCCGTGTCAGAAATGAGGACGGAAACTTGGGATGCGTAGGATGGTTTTATACTGTAGGACTCATAATGGGCTTTCATGTAATTTCAGAAATAAATACCATTAGGACTATTATGTAAATAAATGGCCTACAAAAAGGGAGTTGGCAAAAAGGAGTATGAAAAATAAACATAAATTCTAAAGGTGGGACAGTCAATAAATAAAACAGAAGATTTGAAAGATTTATTATCTCTTTCAAGACTACAGGAGTCAGCTTGGGCAATCAGTTACTGTTTTCTGTGAACTAAAATAGAAACCTTGATTCTTTTCTTCCCAGCATTCAGGACAACACACCCTGTAATCTGAGTGGAGACAAAAGCCTTCTCTCTCTCTTTTACATTTAAGAAGACTCAATTATTCTTTTTGTGTGTGCGTGCTTAAATTTTGGCTCTATCCAAAATCTAAAAGTGACTAGGGATTATAAGTGAAGGGTCCAAGAGGCAGCAGATTGATAATAAAGGAAATAATATAATTTCATAGACATTCACCAATTTACCAAACACCTCCTGATCCATGTCCCACATGTAACCAAATGACATTTCCAAAGTTTTCCTAACTCTGCTCCTATTTCTTTTCTTTTTCTTTTTCTTTTTGTGGTACTGGGGATTGAACTCAGGGGCATTCTACCCTCAAGCCACACCCTACCCCTATTTTTTATTCTTTATTTTGAAACAGGGTCTCACTAAGTTGCGGAGGGCCTCACTAGGTAACTGAGGCTGACCACGAACCCGGATCCTCCAGTCTCAGCCTCCCAAATGCTGGGATTACAAGTGTGCACCACCACGCCCGGCTTGCTCCTATTTCTAAATAAAAGTTTTCCATGAAGGGTAACTGCCACCTTTTAACCACTCACACTGAAAATAATTCCATCTCTCCCTTGGCTTCAGAATCAGGGCCACCATCATGGTGTTATGATTTCTACAGTTCCACAGTACTGTAGTTCTGTTCACAGGAGAACCTCATACTTGGTTAATTGCTTAGTAATTCATAAACAACATGCTCTGTATTTTCATTTTGCAATGGAATCTACAAATTATGTAACCTGCCCTGCCTTTCATTCCTTATAACAAATTAGCCATCATTCCTGTGCATAACTCCTCCTAAACTAACCTACACAACTAAGAGTTCTCTATCCCACATTTATGGTTCAGGCCTTCAGCATCCCAAGATCCTAAAGCCCAATTTTGACCAGAATTTTAGGGGAAGTGCCTCCTGGACAGGGAACAGAATCAAGAGTAGGAGTTACTAGCGAAGAGTGATAGAAAGGATACCCCAGGCATCAGGACAGCAGCAGACCTTCCTGTGCTGGGAAAGAGGACAGCAGTTGATGCAGAGAGGCTGCAGAGTCCCGGATGTTCTCCATTTGTTCCTGTTCCTCTTCTTTCAGTCTTTCCTAGCACGTTACCCAGCCCCAGGCCCCATGGACATCTGCATCTGAAACAATATTTTGGTATTATTATAATAGTTGGCAACATTTCACAAAGGGAAACAGATACAGACACACACATAGACAAAGTCAACTAAAAGGGCCCACACACAGACCAATGGAAATCTCCAGCCAGCATTTAGTTTCCTTCCTCCCAAATCAATCCAAATGGCAGAGCAAGCCATTCTCTCTTTAAGGAGAGGAAAGTGTGAATTCCTTAAGGTGTAATGGAACCTTGGTAGCTGCTGAGAGGTCTCCACTCCCCCTTGCCTCTTGTGGGAGAGCACCTCTATCTAAACCATTCTTACCACAGACAGTCATCCTTGCTCCCAAATCCAGAAAGTTGTAACTGAATTCCAGTACCTGTCCCAATTCACCAAATCAAATAATTGGGACAAGCCATTGGGAAGAAGGAAAAAGAAATTTGATTTACTAGCAAAATAGAGAAGCCATGGATTTAAGATTTTAGACTTTTTTATTTTATTTTATTTTTTTTTATGGTGCTGGGGATTGAACCCAGGGGCATTCTACCTCTTAGATACATCCCTAGCCCTATTTTTTATTCTTTATTTTGAAACAGGTTCTCACTAAGTTGCGGAGGACTTCACTAAGTAGTTGAGGCTGGCCATGAAAATACAATCCTACTGTCTCAGCCTCCCAAGTACTGGGATTACAAGTGTGGGCCATCTCTCCCAGCTTAAGAGTTTAGAATTAAATCCTGGATGTTCCCTAAACAAAGGAATCAGGTCTCTTTTAAGAGTTAGCTCTTTAGGGTCACATAGGCTTATAGGAAGAGACACAATTTATTCTAAATCATCCTTGAATTAGTTCTTTTTGGACTCTTAGGTGCTGCATGTCTGATCTTCATTCATAACCCACTGTGTCATCCCCTTTTGGCTAGGGTGAGACCTCACAATCTAATCCAGTTGGCTAGTGTTTCCTGCTGGGAAGTTTTTTGTTTGTGTGCTTTTTTTTTTTTGAACAAAAGAGAAATAGGAAACCTATACTTCTGATAGAGGAACATATAGACATATGTACCAAAAAGTTACAAAATGTATACTGGTCAGTTCTTAATATTACCTTATAACTTCAATATAAAAGATTGTTTTTCTTTTTTTATAGGATTAAACCCAGGTGTGTTCTACCTTCAAGCTGTACCTCCAGCTCTAATTTATTTTTTATTTTGAAACAGGGTATAAAATTATCATACACTAGCCTTGAATTTGTGATTTTCCTTTCTCAGCCTCCCAATACTGAAATAATAAGCATGTGCTACCATGCCCAACAGAATTGTTATTTAATAGCTATCTCATTTGGGGTGAATTTTTTTTCTCTCCCTAGTCAATTTCCTTTAATTGTAAATAAGGATAATAAAATATGTTTTAAAAACTGTTAGTCATAAGTAGCACAATTTGTTGAACTGAACACATTTTTATAAACTCTAAGTGATTCTTAAATAGAAAACTTAATCTTATCAAAATCATTTCAGACTTATTTTCCATCACAAATAATCATTTACTCTAAAATACTATAAAATAATCTATGTTAGAGAAATACTAAATAGCATAAAAGTGGGTAAACTCAAATTCCTCTCCCCATTGCCCAAAGGCAACCATGATTGAGAATTTCTGAACTTGGTACTTCTAGTGATTACCATTAATTTGATAATATATCTATATTTTTATTGATCAGCTTTGATAATGTTTGTTGGCTCTTTACCATGAAATATAATTTTGACATCATTCTATTAATCCTGCACTCCTCTTTAGTACATGATTTTTATAATTATAGTTTTAGTTTTTATATGGTTGTTTACTTGACTTTTTCTAAGTCTTTATTTAGATATTCTCTCTTGATTCCAATCATAAAACAGAAATCAGTATGTTTACTTTTGTTTTTTTAATTCTTCTGCTTCTCATTTTTACTTGTTATTAATGTTTACTTGGTCAAGTGGAAGTTATTACATTGTTCTGTAATTTTGGTTAATTATTCTGTCCTTTGTCTATAAGTAGATTGCAAGAAACAACTACAACACTTAGAATGCTATGATTACATGAAAATTATTTATAATAGTAGAATAATTGGACACAAATTTAAAACAATTCTTTCGCATAATATGCTGAATATGGTCCTAACAGAATCTCTTCTTGTGAAAAAAGTTTCGAAGCAATGAAACTTTCTATATTTCCTTAGTGTCATATTGCAATTTGTTCTTGTGTCTCATGTTATTGCTATTCTTGGACTTCTTGTTCATTATTCTGGGATGTATCTTTGATGATTTTGTTGCTATAGGGCATTTTAAAATTATTTTGCATGCCTGAAAATGCCCTCACATATGTCTGATGGTTTTTCTGGCAAAAGTTCTAGTGACAAATTAATTTTTTATTTTGAATGGTTTGAGATTTCAATTAATTGTTTCAGTTGTTTTGTATTTTGAATTATGAATTATGAAATTTGCCAGAATATTTCTTATGTACCTATTTTTTGCTGTTTTTATCCTCCATTTATTCTGCTTGGTACTGGGTGGGTGTAATCAACCTACATACTTATGTCTTTTTTACCCTAAAATTTTTCCCAACTTATTTAGTTAGCATTCATTAAATATTTACTTATTTCCTATTATAAATTAAATCTTTGTAGATTCTGTGATTATAGATATAAAATGAAGGAAAGTATGTTTAAGAAAATCAATAACTAGACACGGTGGCACATAACTGTAATCCCAGCGATTTAGGAGGCTGAGGCAGGGGACCACAAATTCAAGGCTAGTCTGGATATTTTAGGGAGACCCTATCTCAAGATAAAAAGCAAAAAGTGCCAGATATGTAGAATAGTGGTAAAGTGCCAGTGGGTTCAATCCCTAGTAAGGTGAAAAGAAAATACAACATACCAACATAAGATTGCAATTCTGTGAGAAATTAATACATTTATCAAATATTAAAGACTAGCTAAAAAACGAGTTATTTTGGTGGGCGGGAAGGTGGAAGAAAAGGAGAAACTCTCACCCTCTCTCTAATGAATTGCTTCCTCTGTATGATATTCTTTGTAAAATTGTGTGTTTTATGAATAGACCGCCATCTCTAAAATCTTGAAGTCATTAAATTCAAATTTATGAAAAATTCCTTCTGCTTACTAGATACATATTATTTCTGTCAGGGTCATAAATTGTGTTGTTTATCTTTTTCTAACATGATGCTGATTTTCCTCAAATGTCCAGTTGTCTTTCTTTATTATATTTATGATTATGATGAATTAGGTTGATTGATATGTGTGACATTTTCCTGCATAGTGTATGATTTCTCTGCCTATTTGGCCTTTCCATTGAATATGAGAGTGACTATTATCTTGGAGAAGTGATAGAAAATATCCCTTGGGAATGTTTTTTGTTTGTTTGTTTTGTTTTTGAAAGATGCTTGGTTGAGAAGCAGGTTAGTAGCTGACATTCTTTCTCAATTTTCAAATTAACTGGAATCTTTGATTGAGTTTATTCCCAGATAGATCATTTATTTCTGCTTCATTATTTTTGACCACTAGTATTTTATATATGAATGAAACTTCAGTTCAACATCTTTATTTTAGATGTGAGGAAAACTGAGTCTTAGAGGAATGAATGACTTGCATAAGCTCAAGAATGAATGATGGCACACCTGAGGTCAAAAGTGAAGATCTCCTGATCATGAATCCTTAAATTTTCAACAACCTCAACTTCCACTCTACTTGGAAAACTTATTATGCCCTCATTCTTATACACCTTCTTAAGCTAGATTGACAACTGAATTGTTTCTGTGATGGCAGTAGGTATTATATAAAATGCTATTGCCATTTAAAGAGTAAAGCCGTCTGCTGAAGATAGGAAAATGCTAAGGGACCTCAGAGGCTGTTAGTCTTGTTCTAGATCAGTTGTTCATCAGCCTGAGAAATCCCCCGAGGGACATAGGTAGAAAGAGGGTAGGTGACCATGCACAAATACACTATTTACTCAGGACACTAACCTTCTGAATGGCATTGTAGATTGGCATGGCTTAAACCCTGGGAAAAATTTCAGAGAACTCAGAGAAGCAGCAGCATCTGATAGAAACTCTAAAAAGATGGTAGAGGGACTTTTACAGTCTTTTGTTAAATGTATTTTCAACCTTATGCCAAGTCATACTATTTTTAGGCAGCCTCATATAATCTTTAGCAGAAAGAACATCAAAAAGAGCAGTTTAATGAACTTTATGCTGCTTATGTGGTCTTCCCTATAGGTGAGATTAATTTTCTGTTTGGTGTGCTGAAGTTAAAAAGAGTTTTGGGAATAAGAAAACTTTTTCTGTTTGCATTTGAACATGAAACTAATTCAGGGCACTCTTGTAAATTGTAAAAGCTGCTCTTGGTAGACATTGTGAAAATGTCTGTAATACCATGAGTGAATAAAATCAGCTATTCTTCCAGAAAACTTAATTCAGTTGTGAATTCAATTATTTGGCTATGTTTAACTCAAAAATAAATTAATTTAATTAAATTTAAATTAACTTTTAAAATATCTTTATAGTTAAGTGTGATTAACCTTTAGTTGCTGCTAATGAAATGTATAGGAAAAGAGTCTGGGACCCCCTGGGAGAGTACTGAAGTTCTTCGATGTAATTATTCCAAGTAGTATTAATTTCTGGGTGACTTATACAACAATCATCTTTAAAAGAACAGTATATAAAACAAGAGTGCTAAATCACTAGGTTGTAATGGGGCATATATCTTACACAATTACCAATATTTGACATTTGCTAAGGAAATCTCCTTTCTGTTGAGGAAGTATATGGAGGACCCCATAAACGTAGGAATGAATATTGAATAACTGTAAATTTTTTTAAAAACTTCAGTTGGGCGTGGTAGCACATACTTGTAATCCCAATTCTTGGGGGACTTAGACAGGAGGATCACAAGTTTCAGGTCAGCCTCAGCTACTTAGTGAGGCCTTGTGCAACTTAGAGAGACCCTGTTTCAAAAATAAAGAATAAAAAATAGGGCTGAGGGTGTAGCTTGGAGATAGAATGCTCCTGGTTCAATCTCCAGTACTGCAAAAAAAAAAAAATATATATATATATATATATATATATATATATATAATTGAATATATATATATATATAGTAAAAATGTTTAGTAATCAGCCATATAAAAACTGAGGCATAAGCTATAATGCATTGAATTTTATGAACCAGAAAATTAAATGACAGTTAAAATTATTTATATTTACCATATATATGATGCATATATACATTGTAAAATGACCTTATTAGCAAATTAGCATATATGTACATAACCTCACACAGTTTTCATTATTGTGGTGAGAATACTTTATATCTACTCATATCAATCTTCAAGAATATAATACATTAGTATTCATAGGAGCCAAATTATGGAATCAACCTAGGTGTCCATCAATAGATGAATGGATAGAAAAAGATGTGATATACACACAATGGAATTTTACTCAGCCATAAATAACAACAAAATTATGTCATTTGCAGGAAAATGGAACTAGATAATATTATGCTAAATGAAATTGTTCAGTCTCAGAAAGTCAATGGTCATATGTTTTCTCTCATATGTGGACGTTACAGAGAAAATAGGAAACAAAAGAGACTGCAGACAAAAGAGGAGAGAAGCCAATGGAATAGTGGAAGGAGTTTAGGGGAGGGAGGAGGGGAGGAGAAAAAGAAGACTTGATGAAGGACACAGTTCAAATAATGCTACGTACATTTGTGAAGTTATTAGTACCAATCTTGTATGGGGAAGGGGTAGGGGGTGGGGTGGTATCTGGAGGGAGACACACCAAGTGCTCTGTGTTCATGTTTGTAACACTTTGAACCTCACTATGATGTATAATTAAAATACACCAAAAATTGTATTAAAAGAATACAATATGTTATTTACAATATTTGCCATGTTACACAATACCTTTCTTGAACTTTTCCTTCTATCTAAATCAAATTTTATATCATTTGATCAACATCTCTCTATCCATCCCTCCTGCAACACCAGTGCTTGGGAACCACCATTCTACTCTTTACTTCTGTAAGATCAACTTTTTTTTTTTATATATACATTACAGATGTGAGTGAGATTATGCAGTATTTATCTTTCTGTGCCTGCTTATTTCATTTAACACAATGTCCTCCAAGTTCATTTATGTTGTTGCAAATGACTTGATTTTTTAATGCCTAACTAGTACTCCCAGAACATGCATATTTCACATTTTCTTTGTCCATTAATCAGTTGATGAATACTTAGTTTGATATCATATCTTGTGAATTGTGAATAGTGCTGTATTAAACATGGGAGTGCAGATGTTCCTTTGAAATGCTGATTTCATTTCTTTGAGATATATATCCAATAGTTCGATGGCTAAATCATATGTTAGTTCTATTTACATTCCTTTTTAGTAATTCCATACTGTTTTCCATAATGGCTATATTAATTTACAACAGTGTATAAAGGTCTTCTTTTCTCCACATACTCATGAATGCATGTGATCTTTTACCTTTTTGATAACAGATATTTTAATAGATGTGAGTTGAAAAGTGATGCTTTTTAGAAGTTTGTGTAGTGAGATAATGGATGAAATAGCAAATATGTTGTGAGCTATCAATTGTTTCTCAAAGAATGGAATTTATGGAATTTGAACAGGAAACTATTAAGGTCTAGGGCACTAATTTTTAAGAGTATAAAATTTAATATCTATTAGATGCTTAGATAGTCTGATATTTAGTACACACTCTGTAAGCATTGGGTTTTCATATTATCACTATTCTTGCTCTTATATTTCAAAATAACAACCTTATTTCTATATTCTTAAACTTTAAAGTTTAGCATTATGTTCGTAAGTAAACAGTGGCAAAATACATAGTCTTTGGAGTTTAGTATACTATGGGAGGCTTGAGTGAATACTAATAATAAGTAAATTAGTCCATTGCAGTTATACTGAGATAATTTTTCTGCATGAAATTAGTGTAGTACGGTTCTACTAAAATCATTTTTCTCTGTAAGGAGTAAAAAGGATATAAATTTTACATCTCGGTTCTTTAAATCTTGCATTTGACATTATCCACCTGGGAGCTAGCTTTGCTACATAGAGTTTAACCTATCATTCACAAAGTTATTAATTTCATGAGATTTTAAAATACAGGCTTATGCTGCCCTGCATGGATGAAGAGAGGAGATAGTTCAGGGCCTGCTATGCTGCCTGTTTACCATGAAGCTACCCAAGGAATGCATGTCAGTCCTGAGAAAATGATACTATTGAACATAGGGTGTGCATTTTCTCTACAATACTACTGATACATGTTAAATGTCATGGAAATTTCAGTTGCACATGATGAAGATATTCCTGTTTTTTAGGAATACATTTCTCATATTAAATCCACTAGTGCTATGTGCACATATGCTTGTATTACTTTGAACCTTACTATGATGTATAATTACAATACACTAATAAATGTGTTAAAAATAATACAATATGTTATTAACAATAGTTACCATGTTATGCAATAGCTTTTTAAAACTTATTCCCCCTATCTTAAATTTTATATCTTTGTGATGTAGTATTTTAATATTTCAATTACATTTTAATACTTTGTCAAAGGTTGGGTGACTGTAAAAACAAGGAAAACATGATCAAGTTTTTTTTTTTTTTTTCTGCTTTTACAAAGAGCATGTTACTTTATGACTACAAGATAAAACTAACTAGTGGCTGTACATGCTTCCCCTCCACAGAATGGCATGGCTTATAAAGAAAAAATCATTTTCATAAAGCAAATAAACAGAAAATAGAATCAGAAATGTAAAATTAATAGAGATAATAAATGAGAGAAAACTTAAAATGAATTAGAAATAAGAAACAACATAACAGAAGTCAGATATTATTACTGACATGGAATTTTAATATATGCCAGACTTCTTGGCATTATATATTTATAAATTCAGAGTAAAACTTAAATGGGTAATGGAGAGAGGTGACGACTGCCTTGTCTTTTCTTTCCTATATTCTTTGGGGTTTTATGAACATTCTAATATATAAATTCTAACCTATGAAGTAAATGAAAATTTATTTTTATTTCATATTTTAATATGATTATAAATAAAAGTAATAATGCATTGATTTATTTTAACAGTACTGGAGGTTGGACCCAGAGGTGCTCTAACACTGAGGTACATCCCCAGGCCTTTTTATTGTATAACAATTGTGTGTGTGTGTGTGTGTGTGTGTGTGTGTGTGTGTTGCTAGGAATGGAACCCAGGGCCTGATACATGCTAGGTAAACACTCTACCACTGAGCTATAGCCCCAACCTATATCTTATATTTTGACACAGGGTCTCACTAAATTGCTGAGGTTGGCCTCAAACTTGTGATCCTCTTGCCTCAGCCTCCCAAGTCTCTGATATTACAGGCATGAGCCACTCAGCCTGGCATGTATTGATTTATATTGAGACCATTCACTTATTACATTTTGTTTTGAGGTATTATTTAATTGTAGTCTGAATTCCTAATTCTAAAATAGTTTATCTAGTTGGAATTATTTTACCTGGAGAGGAAAAGGAGGGAGGAGAAAGAAAGTCTTTCACATGAAATTTAGGGTATTGTTTGTTTTGTTCTGGTAATGATGTTGGGTTTATCTACATACTTGAAAGACTGGATTGCAGTGGCTGCTTATCAAATGTCTGCTGAGGTAGTCTTCCAGTATCTGCTGAGATCAGCTAATCTAGGTAATTGAAGAAACTGTGGCTCTCTCAACCTGACCCATTAGAATCAGTGAACCAGCACAAACACCAACAGGCTGTTTCCATTGGGAAAAGAAGGGATAGCTCTGAGACTTCTTTCTGCATTCCAGGAGCAGACAGGCTCACAGGAGACTGGGGAGACTGACCTGATTGCCTTCTGCTTTATTACAGGGATGGAAGGAGAGCGCTCAGACATTTCTCTTGAGAAATCTGACCCAGTTCAGACTGATACCAACTGTTCAGGGAAGCCTTAGCAATTTTCAAAAGGGGAGAGGTATAGGGGAAATCTAGAAGTAGGTGAAATGTGTAATGGCTCTAGTGCTTTCACTTCAAATGTCTTCATTTGCTAATTTGCAGCCCTTCTCTGTAAGAGTCCAAGGGGCTTATTTTCTTCACTTTTCCTTCCTCTAAACATCCAGCAAATGTGGCTGGCTATTAAGTTGAAATATGCAAACCAGGTACATGAAAGGAAGAAGCGGGTGACTCCATCTAGAAGTTCAGCCTCTCCAAGAAGATAGTGTTTGAATTTGTCTGAAAAAAAAATAGAAATTTTCTGGCTAAGCCCCTGGGGAATCATGTAGGTAATGAAGAACAGCCCATGGGAACAGACTGTAGAGAGTACATAGTTTCTTGTGGTTGGATTGCACCATGAGGAATATGTATACAAGTGCTAAGAGATGAGACTTTGTCCAACTTCCTCCATCTGCCACAGAGGGTCAAGTAGGTCTAATAGGAAAGCCTTTCGAGCAATCCCCAGTGTCGATGTTACATTGTAAGAGTCATTGCCAACTATTACAACAGTACCAAAGTTTTGTTTCAGATGCAGATGTACATGGGGCCAGGAGCTGAATAACATACTAGGAAAGACTGAAAGAAGAGTAACAGGAACAAATGAAGAACATCCGGGACTCTGGAGCCTCTCTGCATCAGCTGCCATCCTCTTTCCCAGCACAGGGAGGTCTGCTGCTGTCCTGATGCCTGGGATAGGTTGACTCTGTCTATGTGTGTGTGTGTTTGTATCTGTTTCCCTTTGTGAAATGCCAGTGCTGTGTAGGCTCCCATGGGGTCTCTTTGAGGATTTCAGCTAAATGGGTCATTTATGACTATATGGGTAAAAGTAAAATATATGGGAGAAAAAGTTTTAGGGAGTAAAAAGACAAGTTGATATTAACCCTCACAGGTAATTGATGTTGCCTTTAAGGTGTGTAATGCCTATAAGGAACCAACACTAGAGCCAACATATGTATGTTGGCTGCCTCAGTAAAGATATCCTAATAAAAGGAGTCCCCACTTCAGCCCTGGACAAATAAACTGACGGTGGGGACTGTCTGATCCTTCTCAGATGACAAAACTTATTGTGCAAGTTAAATGCTCATTTAACCTTTTCACCTAAAAAGCAGTGACTTCATTCGTAAGTACCACTGAAACATGCACTCTGGTCCCACCTTTGTTTGCCAACCAAAAGAAAGAAAAATGGCTTACTGTGCTAGAGGTCTTTGGGGAAATTTTCCAGACCACCAGAGCCCACTAAATAAAAGGAGATATTTATTGGTATAAGGTAAAAATAATTAGAGGTGTTTGAATACTCAGCATTCCAAATCATGCCATTCTGATTCAAGATTGGGTATTAATATTATATATGTAAAGTCAAATTTAAGTGGGGATTTGATTTTTTATGTCAAATTTATTTATTTACTTTTTATTTATTTATTTATTTATTTTTTGAGGTACTGGGGATTGAACTCAGGGGCATTTTACCTCTGAGCTACATCCCCAGCCCTATTTGTTTTTTATTTTTTATTTTGAAACAGGGTCCCACTAAGTTGTGGAATGCCTCACTAGGTAGCTGAGGCTGACCGAGAACCCAGATCCTCCTGTATCAGTCTCCCAAATGCTGGGATTACAAGAGTGCACCACCACGCCCAGCCTTATGTCAAATTTAAATGGAAATTTGTTTATGTCAACAAATATTATCAGAACTATTATACAAACTGGGTTTGTTTTGTCCATAATAGTTTTGCTTTATATATTCCTTGTTTGTCTTTATAATTTTGTCTGTTAACTTTAGAGATGTACAACTTTAACAAAGTACTGTAGACAATATTTTAATAGCAATTACCTGGAGAGCCAACTACTTTAACAGACCTCTATTTATTAAAAATGTGAAACTCACTTTCTGGGTTAGTTGCTTGAAGAGCAATCAGGAAATAAAAGGGCTAAGAAGGAATAGCCAATATTTTGGCCCTCCAAAGTCAAATAGGACCCAGAGGAAGACCTCACTAAGACCCCTGTAACTCCAATGAGTCATCTGACCTCCCAAAACAGGAGGATCACAAAGACTCCAAAGACTGGGAGCCATCAGCACATACTCTGCAAAAAGGAGGGCCGTTGGATAGGAAAATCCCCTATGCTTCAATGAAAGCAAATGATCAGCAAAAATGTGACCCATTCTGGCAGATGGCACAACTGTTAGAGGAAAAGCCACACAGATTCTCTAGGAGTAACTCTGAGGAGCCTTTACTGACCTTAACAAAAAAAATTTACAATTTTTGTTTGCCCAACATTAGGATAACTACTTGGTCTTGAACACCCAACAGGAAAATATAACCAGAAACAAGTTGCTAGCCTAAGGTAGAAAAAGAGTGCCATACTCATGGAGTCCTTATAAGATTCTATGAAACTAAACCTGTCCCTCTTGAGGTTTTACAGATCTGGGACCACCAGGCACCTAAAAAAAATAAAAAAAGATGCTTGATTTACAGATGGCTCTTCCAAATATGTAAAAACAAAAGACATACTTGTGGATAATCCTTATAGTGGACAAATTGTTGCTACTGATGGACAGGGTAATAGTAATATGCTACCTTAACTATTTATATTATTATCAATATAGATTTGTCAACTAACTAAAATGTTTTAAATGAAATAGCTAAAAAATTAGATGTTACTAGCCAAATAACACAGGAAAATAGATTAGCTCTACAAGGATTAATAACCCTAGCAAATGAGTTCTCTAAAAGTCAGGAATAGATGATTCATTCACTAATCTAATAGAACAATGGTTTGGTAACTGGAAGGGAATAATGGCATCTGTCCTGACCTCCCTTACCATTATCAAAGTAATGATTTTGATAGGATGTGGATTAGTCCAATGACTTAGAGAAACAGCAGATACCAAACAGGCTGTACCCCCATATACTCATAGTCTTTTTCTTCTTACAGTCTTAGATCATAAGAGTCAGCTTATGTTGATAGAGTTCAAAGAAAATAATAGAAATGTACAATAAAAGAGTGGGAAATTGTAAGAAAGAAAAATAATCTTTTCTATGGTAGTTGTAAGGTCATATAAAAATTGACCAGTATCAGTTTTGTAACTTTTGCATGCACGGGTCTATATGTTCCACTATCTGAAGTATAGGTTTCCTATTTCTCCTTTGTTTTAAAGAAAAAACTTTCCAAGTGGGAAACTAGCCTACCAGATTAGATTGTGAGGTCTCACCCCCCCCCCAAAAGGGGATAACACAGGGCTATGCATTAGAAGGATAAAAAGAAGCTCTGACTGCCCACACAGTGTGCTTGCCTTGATTTTTCATGCCCTTCTGTGAAGGAATAAAGTACCTTGCTGAGTTACCTTTGAGTTTATGAGTCTTTATTTTATATTGCCCTAAAATCTATTTCTAATAAACCCAATACCACAATTAATGAATAGACAAGGCTTGGTGGCACCCAACTATAATATCAGTATTTGGGAGGCTGAGAAAGGATTTTCTTTTGTTTTGTTTTGTTTTGCAGTACTGAGGATGGTAGCCAGGGGCATTCTACCTCTGAGCTGCACTCCCAGTCTTTTCTTTTCTTTCTTTTTTTTTTTAATTCTTTATTTTGAAACAGGGTCTCACTAAGTTGAATTGCAGATAGTCTCACTAAGTAGCTGAGGCTGGCTGCAAACCTGGATCCTCTAGACTCAGCCTCCCAAGTACTGGGATTAAAAGTGTGCACCACCATGCCCAGCTAAGAAGGATTGAATTTAATCAGACTAAGTAAATTAAATGAGATTTGTTTGGATTTTTTTGTAGTTGTTTGTTTTAAAATTTACAGCATAATTTTAAAAGAGGCTTGGATATTTATCTATGAAACCCATCATTCTTTGGTTTGTTGCTACTGGTGGGGAGGTTGGATAGGGAACATTTATTGTTTAGTTTCCATAGTTTTAGCTACAAGCTGAGATTTATGCACATGAATGGTAGTGCCCTTATGTATGCATGGATGAATGCATGGCTATCAACCTCTACACTGTAACCTTCCATGTGAGTAGAATTTATATTTTAGTTTTTTATTTCTATGATCTAATATGGGACTGGCATTGAATAAATATATCATAATTAATTGAATTTGAAACACCCAAGCCTTCTAAATGCATGATTGGTTTAGCATGCAGTTTCATTTTACTAAAAAAGACAAAGGTTTGTACATATTCTGTCACCAAATTTTTAAAAAAATGCCTATAGTTTTCATTCCCAAATGCTGGTTTGCAGAGCAATGTAGGCATAGTAAAAGTTTTCTGCCAATTTGTGGCAAAATAAGACAAACTAGTACTTTCATAATTGTGTGAGATTTATAAAATTTGGGTTACAGTATTGTGATTTGAAATCACATCGGTCCTGTATTTTTCATATTAAATTTTAATCATATTCAAGTGTGAATAAATAGCACCCTATTTTCTCTTTGTATGCCTGAATGTTCTCTTTATTTTTCTTTATGTCTCAGAGAAAGTTTCTTGAAAGTGTTTCAAATGTTATATAAATCAATTTTTAATTAAAATCATAGTATTTTATGCTATAAAAATAAAACCACTAACATGTTATTGTTAATAAATTTTTTGTGTACTTAAATTACTCTATGAGTAATTTTCCAAACTTAAAATAGCTTTAGGATCATAGATGCTATTTTACAAGTCAAATAATACTGTCAGCACTCTTGAAACTAATAAATATAACACTTGTTTACTCATCAAGAAACAAAAAAATGGATATCTGCCATGTCATTTTTAAAGTACATATTTAAATTAGTTTTGGTTTTACTTTGTGAGTATCTTTTCTTCCATGCCAAGAAAGAGACTATTTCCTTTAAAATATAGTACATATATGTTTATTGAGGGTATGATTTATGAAGTAAAGCATACATTCCCTCAAGGAAAAATTATCTCTTATGTAAAACTCAAGTATATACAGGATTAAAATAGCCATATGTTCTAAGTGGAAGTAGATATTTAATGCCTATAAATACCTTACATCCTCCCCTAAGATCATATGGTATGAACTCAGAAACATATAAGCTCTTATAGCCTCACATATACTTTTGTCCACACTGATTGATCTTTTGTGTAGAGTTGAATTCCTCTCTAGTTATTTTTATTCATGTAATAATTAACAAGGCTTACATAATTTGGAAGAAAATATTGTAAATGGTTAGCAAGAAGGTGCATGATATTTGGCAATCAGGCAGATTTTCTACCACTATCTCTAGCTAAGTGATGGAACCAGGACCATGAAAGATAAGGGGAGATTATACTGGGAGACTTAAGGGAAACACATGCAGCTAGAGTCAGAGTCAAGTGGAAATACAAATAAATAAATAAATAATAAGTAAATAAATAATAAATAACTTTCTTGGAAAGAATAAGAAGACTACTATTAGTAATAGGTAACTTAGGAATATGACTTAAAGGCCAGGTAAAGGCAGCTCTATTTTGAGTTTGCAAGGGATGTACTTACAATGTATTTTTCATTATGTGGTTAGCATTTTGTATCCACTATTTAGCACACATTCTATGTTTTTTCATCTTTTACCAGTTGTTTTAGAACTGGCCAGAAAATGCCTCGATTCAACATGCCTCCTGTGTTTCTCTAATGTAACTTGCCCATGAGGCAGTGAACAGAGGCTTTTTATCAGGCAAAGTTTTAAGGACATAACACTACATCTTATGTCCTTTTTATCTTTCTCAGATATCTGTCACTTGTTTACATTACAGCTACTTATTTACTAAAAAAAAAATCACTGGAAAACACCAATATCTAAAAACAAGGTTACTAAACTGTGCTGACACCATTTTCATACAATAATGTGGGCATGTAGAGAGCCTGTATGGCCATATGTCAGGATATAGAAATTACTATTATTATTACGTTACTAAGCAAAAAAGATTTAATTATCTTCCTAATACATATCTTATTGCCAAAGATTAAGAATTAGAATCCATTTAGTTGTAAAATAATGGATTTTTAGGCCCACAAAAAGGTACTTGAATAAATAGACATTTCTTATGAATATTCTAATAAGAAATTACGCTAATGGCAATTGCTAAAGCTAAAAATGGTTGAGAAGGAGATTAATTACTTATAATATGCCAGGAGCAACATGAGACAAAAATAAATGATTCTTCAATCTTTAATGCTCAACTATTTTATTGATATATTCTTGATGAAAAGGAAAACGAAAATTAACCTTCTGAAATTTAGAAAATTATTTTGAGAAGAAGCAATTAAAGAATTTTTCACTCTGTGTATAAATTATGATTTATCTTTAACAAGTGCTGTGTGATCTATGAGACACTTTTTTAGAAAATAATGATTTAGTTATATGCCACTAACATTAAGAAGAACCAGGGGGTTAATTCTATCAGATATCAAGATTTATTACCATGCTAAAGAAATATTGATGGTATCATTGCAAAATTAGATAAATAGACCAATGGAACAAAAAGACAAATCTAGAAATAGATTCACACATATATGGATATTTGATTAATGACAAAAATAATACATGATTGAAAAGATAATACAAAAGAATGAAATTTTCAAATGAGGTCATTGATACAATTGTATATACATGTATGTATATATGAGTTAAAATTAAAGGTGATTCTTCCCTTGAACATAGGTAAAAAATTAATTTCTGGTGGATTTTTCATCCTAAATGTAGTAAACAAAATATTAAGTGCTCTGGAAGATATCATATAAAAATATTCTCATAACCTTATGGTAGGTAAGATTCTCTTTTTTCATTATCACTGAACAAAATGGAGATTGATAATAAAATGACATTAAATTATATTTTTTTCATTTGGAAATGCTACTGAGAAAATGAAAATGTAGTCTACACAGTGGAAGAAAATAGAAAATATTTGCAACATATATAATAAACAAAGGGCTTTTATGTGGTATATACAAACATATATTTTATGTGTATATCCTATTAGTCAATAACTAAAGGCAAATAATCTGATAAAATGGGTTAGAAACTTGAGCAATATTTTGTAAAAGAAGTTATTCAGATGATCATAGCATATAAAAAGGTGACTGACATTTTCACCTATCACAGATATGAAAATTAAAATCACAACTATATTATACTCTTTATACACCAAAAAGGCTAATTTTAAACTGAAATAACACCTAATGTGAATATTTAATACCCTGCTTGTGAGTAGGAAGGCGAACTCTTAAAACCACTACATAAAATTGTTCAGAATATCAAAATTGAATATATGCAAAATCAAGAACAAATAATTCCATTTCAAAATAAATACAAAAAAACGTGTGTATATAAAAAGATTACATACCAAAATACTTATAGTATAATTATTTTTTACAGTCAAAGCTGAAAATTTATACAAATGTTCCTTAATTCAATACTAAATAAAATAAGGGATATTCACAGAGTAAAATTTTTACAAGTTGTGATATTAGAACTCATGGTAGTATTTGTTTTGTTTTGCTTTGTTTTCTATATGGAGAAGTAGGAAAGAGAGATGCTAGGTATTGGTAATGTCCTTTGTTTTGACCTGGATAGTTGTTATGGTACAGCAACAAGGAGCCAGGCATTGTGGCATATGCTTGTAATCCCAGTACTTGGGAGGCTGTGACAGGAGGATCCCAGGTTTGTAGCCAACTTCCACAACTTAGTGAGACCCTATTTCAAAATAAAAATAGGGCTGGGAATATATCTCAGAGGTAGAATTTCCCTGACTTCAATCCCTAGTATCATTAAAAAAAAAAAAAAAAACAACAACAAAAACAGCAACAGGGATGGTATTTACCTTGCAAGAGACTCTGGGTTAAGCAATGAAGAATAGTTATCTACAAAGAGATAGAAAACAAATGAAATGGGCCTTGAGATTTTCCCAACTTACTGACTATTCCCATAAGTGGGAATGTGGTAGATGCTCTGAGTTAAAGAGATAACTCATAAAGCAAGATGGATAGAGCTTACATCTCTAGTACTAGAGAGTCAATGGCAACACTGAAACAAAGATCTATCAAATAAGAAATAACATTGGACTAGGGGTGTAGCCCAAAGGTCGAATGCCTCTGGGTTCAATCCTCAGTACCACAAAAAAAATTGCTAAAAGAATGAATTTCAAATGTTCTCATCTCAAAATATAAGTATTAGAGACATCATATCTGGTAATTAGCTTGATTTAATTATTTCACATATATTCATATATCATAACATCTGTTTGTACCTCACAACCACATACAACTATAATTTTTCAACTAACAATGAAAAACTAAATTTTTAAAGAACTTTATATACATCAGAACCTATAATGATAGGTGATTTATTTTGGGAAGCAAATAAAAAAATAGTGGAATAGCATCTTTAATGAAGCAAAAACAAAAAAAAATCTAAGCTAGAATTATATAATTAAAATATTTTAAAAAATACAAAAAGGGGTGTCAAGAATGACATGAGTTTCTTTTGAGGACAATAAAATTTTTCTGAATCAGCTAATGTCAAAAGTTGTACAATTGTTTACTATACCGAAGCCCACTGAATTGCACATTATGGAAGTGTAAATTTTGTGATATATGAATTATGGCAAGTTGATAGTAGCCTCCCAAAAGGTATATCCAAGTCCTAACTTCTATTAGCCATGAATGTGACTTTATCTGGAAATAAGATCTTGTGGATATCATTAAGTTATGAATGTCATGATGAGAACACCCTGGATGCAAATTGGGCACCAGATCTGCTGATTGTTGCTCTTATGTGAGAAAAGAGAGGGAAAGAACTAAGACACTCACCCACAGGACTGGGTGAACATGGAGGCAGAGACTCGAGTGATAATGTCTGAAAATAAGAAATGTCAAATAAAGTCAGAAGCCACAAAAAACTGAGAGAGGCATGGAATACATCCTCCCTCATAGCACACAGAGGAATCAGCCCCATCCACAGACTCGTTACTAACTTGGGCTCCAAAACTGTGAGAGAATAAATTTTAGTTGCTTTAAGCCACGTAATTTGTGGTAATCTATTACAGCAATCCTAAGAAACCAATGCATGAATTATATAACAATTAAAATATTATTCTTTAAAATGATAATTTTTAAGCAAACATAACAATTTTAATAGGGCTGATAATATATATATGATAAAATGTATGAAAATATTAACACAAAGCTCTATAGTAGATACATGAAAGCATATTTTCATAAGGATTTTGTACTCAGTTGGATACCACCTCCCGAAATATAATGTGTTATTTGAATCTTCAGAATATGACCTTACATAGAAATAGGTTGTTGTAGAATTAGATGAAATGAGATCATACTGGAATAAGTTAGGCCCTTGCACAAATACAACTGTTATCATTAAAGAAGGGGAGAGCAATGAATGGATAAAGAAAATGTGGCACATGCACACAACAGAAAACTATCCAATCATAAATAAAATCCTGCCGTTTATGACAATATTTATGGAACTGGAGATCTGTCTATTACGTGAATTAATTCAGGCACAAAAAGACCAGTGCTGCAAGATCTCACTCATATGTGGAATCTGAAAAGGCGGAGCTCATGGAATTTGAAAATAGAATGGTTGCTACCAGAAATTGGGAGAGAAGGGGGAATAGAGAAGTATTGATCAGTGGGTATTAAGTGATAGTTACATAGGACTGGGAAATTCTGATTTGCTATGGCTCAATAGACTGACTATAGACAACCATTATATTCTGTATATCTCAAAAAGTTAGGGGAAAAGACTTGAGTGGTTTCATCATAAAGAAATGGTATACAAGTATGGAGGTATACCAAGTAATCTCAGTACTTAGAAGGCGAAGAAGGAGGCTCACAGGTTTCATTACTAGCGTGTGGTAACTTACACCCTATTTTAAAATAAAATAAAAAAATACAAAAGGGCTAGGATTATAATCCTAGGATTATAATTCTACCTAGTGGTAGAATACCCTTGACTTACACCTGGGTTCAATTCCCAGTAGAATACAAACATACACACACACACATACGCACACACACACACACACACACACACAAACATAAAAAATATTTGGGAAGATAGGTATGTTTAACCTGATTTAAGCATTTACAACATAAACATGTTTTAAAATATCACACGGTATTTCATTTATATATATATATAAATGTATACATATACATTTATGTTTTATATATAATTTAAAAATAATTCCACAAATAATATCAATGTGGAAGTTCCTCAAAAGAGTAGGAATGGAATCACCATGTGATCCAGTTTTATCACGTCTCCATATCTTTCCAAAAGAATTAAAGTTAGATTATTACTAAAATACCAATGTCATTCTTCACAGATCTAGATAATTCAGACCTAAAATTCATATAAAAAAACAAAAGACCCAGAATAGCCCAGGTAATTCCCAGCAATAAGAACCATGCTGGAGGCATCACAATACTTAATTTCAAATTATACTACAGACTATAGCAATAAAAACAGAATGACATTGGCACAAAAACAGACACAATGGAACAGAAGATTCAGAAACAAATTTTCATATTTATAGCCAGTGATTTTTAACAAAGGTGCCAAAAACATGGCAAAAAAAAAACAATCCTTTCAATAAATGGTGTTTGGAAATTGCCTATCCATTTAACTTTTCAATTACGCAAACAGGGCATAGGACCAACATTCCAACATATAGGTACTGGTAGAAACTTCCTCAGTAAGACTCTGAAAACTCAGGAAATGAAAACAAGCATTAATAAATGGGATGGAGACTGAGTGTGGTGACTTGGGAGGCTGAGACAGGAGAATTGAAGGTTCAAGACTAGCCTCTACAACTTAGGAAAAACCTAGTTCAAAAAAAAGTGCTGAAGTGTAGCTCAGAGGTAGAACACACCTGGGTTCAAGAACAAGTACCCCCTCAATTTTTTTTTAAATGCTAACCATACTTTTTTGCTGAATGCTAGATTCCTCAGGAAAATCACTAAATAAAATATGAATGTGCCTTATTCCTATACATGGAGATTCTAGAAATAAAGGATGACAACTAAAATGGGAAAAATTGATTTAATAAATTTGCTACGCTTTACAAAAGAAAGCAGAAAGAAAAAAAGAAATTGTGGTCTCCAGAAATGTAAGAGAAGAAATTTGTTTGGGTCCATCCAGAATGTGATATTTTGTTAGTACATTCCTAAGAAGACTAGGAATTGAATAACTAAGAAACTAAATAAAGTTCTTATAACAGATGTGAGATGATATAATACCACTAAAATTTAGATTGTGACAAATAATGATGAATGCTGTAAACTCTAAAAGCACCAACAGAAAAGGCATTTAGCCAAAATTTAACATCCATTTCTGTTAAAATTTCTCAAAAATCCAGAAAAAAAAGTAACTACTTGGATTTAATAAAGAGCATGCATGATAAACCTACTGTTTATTTCACACTTACTGCTAAAGATGGAAAGCATCCCCCTAAGATGAGAGACAAGAGAAGGTGTCTGCCATCATCACTGCTTGCCAACGTTGTACTAGAGGAGTTTGCCAGCACAGTAGGGCAAGACAGAAATAAAAGACCCTTGTTATGTGATAAAGGAAGAATTTTTAAATGTCTGTATTCACAGACAACATTATAATACTTGCAGAAAACTAATATAGACTATAACTTAAAAGCTACTCAAACTCCTATGTGAGTTTAGTAATACTTATTTAGCAGAGTGTATTTATCTTCTCACTTGCAGATACAAATGAAGATTGAAAATTAAATGTATTTCTATATGCTAAAATGCAAAATTAGAAACTAAAGTTAAAAGAAAACGTGCACAGTTTGAAATAGCACTAAAATATGAAATTCTTAGGTATAAATAAGACAAAATACACTGAGGATCTTTATACTGAAAACTACAAAAGATTTCCTAGGGAAATTAAAGAAGATACGCTGCTTCATGGGTTATATTTCAATATTTGTCATAAGCATATTAAAGGAAAGTATTCTCAACTTGACTACAGATTCATTGTAATACCAATTTAAATAACAATAAACATTTTATGGAAACTGACAACCCAATTTTAAAATTCATATAAAAATTCATGATCTAAAATAACCAAAACAACTTTGAAAAAAAATGAAGAGAAAGAGGATAATTATAATCTGATTTAGGGGCTTATCACAGAACTGAAGGAATCAAGAAGTGCCAGGTAAGTACAAGTATTGCAGAAAACAGTATGTAAATTCCTCAAAATATTTAAACAGATCTTTCATGTTTTAGAAATCCCACCTCTGGTTACATATTCTGAAGAAATGAAATCAGTATCTTGCAGTGATATTTACATTCCCAAAGTCACTGCAGCATTATTCAGAAGCCAAGATATAAGAATCACCAAAGTATTTCTTGACAGATGAATGGAAAATAAAATGCAAGTCAGTGTGTCACGTTTGCATGTAATAATACACACACATACATATGCAAGCAATGGAATAGTCAGTCATAAAGAAGGAAATCTTGGAAGTGCAACAAGAAGAATGAATCTAAAGGATTAGACTGAGTGAAATAAGCCATTCACAGAAAAGCAAAAACTGTACAATCTCACATATGTGAAAATATTAAATTAGTTGAATACAGTTGGGCTCAATGGCACACACCTGCAGTCTCAGTACTTGGGAGGCTGAGATATGAGGATCACAGTTTCAAGGGTAGTCTCCTCAAATTAGCAAGGCCCTCAGTAACTCAGTGAGACCCTATTTCAAAATAAAAAAAATAAAAATAAAAATAACTGAGGGTGTATTTGAGGGTTATGGGTTCAATCCATAGTACGAAGAAATAAAAAAGAAAAAAAAATTAACTCATGAAAGCAGAGAATAGAATGGTGGTGGCAGGAACTCTGGACATGTTGGTTAAAAGGTACAAAGTTTTAGTTAGACTACATCTAGTGATCTATTGAATAGTCTGGTGAGTGTAGTTAATAAAATTGGACTATATACTTGATATTTGCTAAGAATAGATATTAAATGTTCTCGTCACATGAGTGGACACACACACACACACACACACACAAATGGTAACTACATTAGATTTCACAGTGTATACATATGCCATATTCTATTCTAGCCCTTAAATATATACAATTTTTCATTTGTCCAGTGTACCTCAAAAGTACAACTCAAAAGTTGGGGGTGGGAATTTTTTTTAAAAAAAGGAGTATTGTAATGGCACTAAGATAGATGTTTGATATCAATAGATCAAGTGCACAAAACAGAGTGTCAAGAAATAGACCTGAAGGGGTCAGAATGATGGCAGAATAGCGGTACCAACCACTAGTCTATTCCTCCACGGGACGGAAACAAAGAGACAGGTGTGTGGCTGCTTGAGGAGGTGATTGGCCATGATAGCTCACTGGAAACTGACAGCAGAGAAAATAAATCCTGGGGAAATCCAGAGAGTAAGGAGAATAATAAAGCAAGAGAAACAGACTACCCCAGCACCTGGCTTTCAGCATCTTAGTGAAAGGAGAGACGCTACTCTCCAAAGGGGTAAAAGTGAAAGAGAAAAAGTCACAGCATGGTGCAGAAGGCTGCAGCATGCCACCAAACAGCTTAAATAAATAAGTGACCTGCTAGAGAAACCAGTAATAATACACTTGCATATCACCAAAGTATTACTTGAACTTTAGCAGGTACAGGGAGGGAAGAGGGTGCAGGCCAGAGGGCTGCAGAGGGAAGTGCACCAAGAGCTGTGTGCCTATATGCCTGTGTCCCACTGAATCTTACTCTGATGTATAATTGCAAGGCATGAAGAAAAGTATAAGAAAAGAGAAAACAAGTGACCTGGAATCTGCCCTAAAAGCCGGCTTTCGAGAAGAAATTTACTGCATCTCTCAGTGAGCTCTGAGACTGTGATCCTCAGGAGCCAGCTTAAGAAGAGTGCTATTGTCTAAGACTGTACTCTTCTGGGGATCAGAAAATTTGGCATGAGCAAGTGCCCATGCATTCCTCATTATATTAACTGGACAGGTCACAGAAACACAAGACACATTTTTTTTTTTCTTCGTACTGGAGTTTGAAACCAGGAGCATTCTACCTCTGAGCTACATCCCCAGCCCTATTTTATTTTGAAACAGGATTTTGCTAAGTTGCTGAGGCTGGCCTCCAACTTACATGGTGACACACACCTGTAATCTGAGTACTTGGGAGGCTGAGACAGGAGGAACACAAGACACTCTTGACTTGAGAATGTCTCTGATACAGACTCACTGAGAACTGCATGCTGCAGGGAGCACAGGCTGCAACAAGGAGGGGCGTCCTGCCCTCTCGAATCAGTGGTCAGCAAACTGACCTTATAACTGGGAAGGACACCCTGTTGTGTGATTTTGCACAGGGGCTAGGTCCACAGGTGCCAGGGCTGACAGTAGCAGACCATTTAGTTTCCATAACCCCTATTCAAGAATAGAACTTTGTGCTTCAGTTACTCCCCCTGCCCTCAGAAACTTTGACATTGGCCAGCCCCTGGTGAACAGACTAAAAATTTCCAGAGAGAATATGCCTCCTGTGCAGCAATGCCCCACCTTAACTCAGGAAGATCACTGTGCTGCAGCCATGACCCACTACCAGCCTCATACCCAATATATTTCAACCTTAGGAAGCCCACCAAGCTCTATGTGCATGAATGTCCCTATCACTCTTAACTACATTGTGATATGAGACTACAACACACCAACAAATGTATATTTTAAAAAAAAAAAAAAAGAAACCCCAGAGAGAAGATAAGATTAGTGTAGGTTACAATTAATGGCTCTCGCTTGCGTTTCAAAGCATCCTGGCTAGGAAGAATTTTTGACTTGTTCTTTTTTTCATATATTCTATCTTTTATTATTATCTACTTTTATGCTTACTTTAATTGTGTTTTGTTAATTATTTTTTATTGGGGATTGAACTCAGGATCATTCTACCTCCAGACTAAATCTCCAGCCCTTTCTATTTTTTTTTTTTTTGAAGCAGAGTCTTGCTAAATTGCTGAGGTTGGCTTTCAACCTGTGATCTTCCTGTCTTAGGCTCCCAAGTACTGGGATTATAGGCTGCTCCACCATACCTGGCGATTTTTTTTTTAATTTGCTCTTTTTCAGGCTTCCTTTTCACTTTTCCCTTTTTATTTCTATTTTTATTATTCCCTTTATTATTTTTCTAATTTTTATTTATTTTCTTTTATATACATTTTTAACATTTTAAAATGTTCTTCTTTATGTTTTCCAGTGCTAGGAATTAAGCCCTGAGCCTCATGCAATGAGGCAGATGCTCAGTTTCTAAGGTCACACTCCCAGCTCAGCTGAGAGAAGTTAGGCTGAGCCCTGGCTACAACCCAGTTCTGCTTGAACCCTGGTGGACACTTCTATTTAAAGAAAAGGAGGGACATAAACCACCAGCTCTCGACCCGCCTCCAGCTCTCCAGACAGGTAGAGCTAGGGGCAGGCTGAGGTCAGGCTCCTGGGCAGATACCCATAGTTACTATAGGAGATGAGACACAAGGGTCATTGACACCACATCTATACTTATCCCCTGTATCAAGTGCAGCAACACCTAATCTGATTTCATAGCCCCATGAGATTAGTTAATCCCACAGAGGGAGAGCTGTGATTCCAGCCCTTCTCCCTCCACATGACGTACCTAGATTTGCACCAATCTCCAGTCAGAGGACAAGTACCTAGGGCCCTTCAGCACAACTAGAGTAACAAGCAGCAGAATCGCTTTCAAGTAACTGAGCTACTATCAAGGTTGCCTATGAAAATCCTCAATTCCTGATAGGGGCTGCCACACCCATAACAGGAGTAACCCGAGAGGCACATTCCACATACTCTGCTGCTTTTACCACATCTGCCTCAAGTACCAGAATATACCTACTCTTACAAGATTTGCAGACTCTGATATAGTACACTCTGTTCCCATACCTAAGAATCACAACAAAAGACATTTCAGGGAAATTACACTACAGAGTCCAGTTGGAAATAAATTCAGCATTACACAACAAGCCAACACTCAAAGTCACATTGACAAAAGAAAACTGAATACCAACAAGGATACCATATAAGAGCAGAAAAGAAATATACCCCAAAATATGTACAAATCTCAACATAGAAAAATAAGCAATATAAAAAAATGTAGTATCTTTAACCAACTGATACTTACAAAAAAAGGTAAAAAGATTACCTACTCCAGTAAATTATTTATATGATAGCATAGAAAATATAAACTTGTATAGCATATTTATTGTCCTTATTGTAGTGATAGTTACATGGCCTTGTCCATATACCAAACATCAAATTGTATCATTTGGACACATACAGTTGAGTATATGTCAATTATGCCTCAATTTAAAATGGACATTGTAAGTGAGTCACATTTACATAACATATGCATCTTTATCCTCCAGGGCTGATTTGTTTGCTTAGGTTTCTGCCTTCTTCTTTATATGATAAAATCTACTTAGATTATATGTTGGGTTACAAAAAATAATGTTCCTATTTGTTGTTGCATACTTTGTAAAAGTTATGAGTAGTTTCCTTCCTTAATTACAGCAACTACTGGATCAGAATATTGCCTTCCTACCCAATATATGTAATCTAAACATTTGGGTTGAGAATGTCATTACTGGTTCCTTTAGTCTCTATTCTCAATATTTATACCAACCATCTCCCCTTGCCTCTCACTGGGAATTAGTTACTCAGTCTGAGAGACAGGCTGGGTAACAAAAAGAGCATCACAGAGATAGTTGAGACTCTTCATTTGCGTACCTTCATTTATTAGAGGATGGACAGCCCTTTGACCTCTCTGAGCCTTAGTTGGCTACTAGAAAATAAGGGCATTAATTCCTCTCTGAAGTATTGCTGAAACAGATGATTTGTTAGGGATATTTAAAGTAAAAACAGCTGTAACAATATGTATAACACTAATATTAAAAAATTGGGCTTTTTAATAAGTCAAAATCATAAAAACCCAGCATCCATGACACTATGATATCACTAAAATTTAAAATCAGATTTTGTAGCTGAGCATGGTGACGCACACCTGTAATCCTGGTACTTCGTAGGCTGAGGACTCAGCAACTTACCAAATAAAAAATAAAATCAGTCTGAAGGTATAGCTCAGAAGTATTGTGCCCATGGGTTAAATTCCCAGTAACACAAAAATAATAAATAAATAAATAATAAATAAATAAATAAGAAAACAGCCCTCCGCAACTTAGTGAGACCCTGTTTCAAAATAAAGAATAAAAAAAAGGGCTGGATATGTAACTCGGAGGTAGAATGTCCCTGAGTTCAATCCCCAGTACCGCAAAAAAAAAAAAAAAAAAGGATTATACAAACAATATTTTTAGAATAAATTTTAATAAACATTACAATTACAAAGTCCATAGGAAATACTAATTACAAAACTACTTTCTTTAAAAGATTACTTCTTTTATTGTTTATTTTTTTGTGCTTCTTTCAGAAGTTATATAAGAATGTATGCATTTTTTAAATATTTAAAAATTCTGCTTGGCAACATTTCTAAAAATCACTATATGTTAGCCAGAAAATATGCACATGTATATACAAACATATTTAGCAAAACTTTTCTATTAATATCCATAGACTATACCATATTTTAGACAGTAATGGACCATAAAGACTAAGATGATTTAACCTTCTCCTCTTAAAATAAAATAAAATCTGAATCCCAGGGAGGTTAAATGACAAATCAGAGACATTCTGCTATACAGCAGAATTTGGTGTGATGTTCTAATCTAAAGAGAATACAAAGAGTAATGAAAAATCCTATCTGTCCCGAGAAAATGTTCAGAGAATGATGTTCAATTCTTACTACCTCTAAAATAAGGAACTGTTTTACCAAGATCAAAATAGACTTGGTCTCATGGCTACATTTTACCATCCAATAGATATTTACATTTAAAATATATGACTCAGTGTTATATCTAAACAAACATAGCAGTTATGATCCTAAAGGTATCTGTTAACTTTAGTGATTGTAAATAGTTTAAGTCCTATACATTGTTATCTACGAGAACAGAGAAATATTACTCATATTGATTCTATATAGGCAGATAATCTTTTAAACTAATACCGTAACTTTGTATCCAATGCAATTTCATGTGTTTTCTGAAAGCTATTAGTAACCATAGTATTTTATTCTGTCACAATTGAAAAAGTACTTAATACAAAAATTAAATATGTTCATGTGAAGTAAAACACAAAGATTGACAGTAAGTTTGATTTTTTTCCAAAAATATATCTATGATGAATGACTCTAAACTGACTAGTATTTAATGTCTTAGAGGGATGAACAGAGATCAACTACTCATGTATAACATGAATTGTTCTGTTGTTTCCAAGAAATAGAAAAATCAAGTCACTTGAATCACTGCTGCTTCTTATATATTTATTTCAGTCAAAAAAGTCTAGCACAAATTCAGTACATTATTCAAGGCCAATGTTTAATGCTGAATATTTTCTAATCCTTTAGATATATTATTGTCTATTAAATTTGGGATAATCCAGAAGAGATTTTTGGTTTTGGGGGTGGGTTTGCATGTAAATATTATTCTATAATGATCTCAATATGTGCCAAAAAATGTAGAACATTGTTTGCTTTTCTCTGCCTATGTTCAACAACAGGAAAATTTCTACTATAGTGAGAAGAGAAAATAGTCTCCTCCTAAAGTGCCTTGAAGGTCATCTGCCCCCTCAGGCCTGGTGTGATTTGATTTGTCAATTACCCACTATATAGTCCACGGCAATGAAGCAATGTACACTAACAGTGTTGAATCAGTAAGCAGGTGTGTCACATGACCACTGTAACCTGAGACTAAAGAAAGGTGGGATGGCAAAATCAAATCAAACTTAAAGATAATTAACTTAATAATATGCAGTGACATTTTCAGAAAGAGTAAATATATTTTATATTGTCATAGTTTAACCAGTGTACAAAAGGAATTTTCTAGGCCAGATGGAAAGATTCATTTTTACTTTTCTGTAAACATTCTATTCCAGTCTAAATTAATATAAAAGCCAAGCTCAGATTATAACTTTTAGCTTGGCTTAGATTATTTTCCAATATTTTATACCACATTAACATAAATGAATTTCTCCAACTTAAGGCTATGTTTAATCTTCCATCTTTGTGAAGATAGATGCACAAATACACAGGTATGGAAATGCATATATTCTTATTCCCGAGCCCGTGTTTCCCTGTGAAGTTTAGTGTCTTCAGGCTTTACAAGTTTTCTTTTTTACTTTCTTTGGTCGGTTCATACCTATAAGATCTTTGTTAAACATATTAATCTCTTTCTTGCTCCTCTATTTCTCTGTGTGCAAACCAATCTTAGTTTTCTTGGAATGTATCAATGCCTGTGTAACTATTGAGTGGTGTGAAAGAAAGAGATAATTTGAAGGAAGGAAGAAGTGACTCTACCAAAAGACATTGATTTGAAAGGCAAAAGAATCCCCTAACATCTGGGGAAAGGCAGGAATATTTTAACTAAGAAGACTTGTGTTTCATCATGTTTTAACTACTGGGACCTTGAATCACTAATCAATTCATACTAAAAAACCTTTATTCATCTAGAGATAAATATATTCTCTTACCCTAGGTAGAAAGAACTTGTCTTAGAAAATCATAGATTTTATGAGAGAAAATGAGAATAGGTTACTAGAAAAAATAGTAAGATCTGAAAGAAAGAAAAAAAACTATTAATAGATTTAGTGATATCCCCAGTCTCTTTTCCAAAACCATAGATACCTAACAGTTCTTTAATGAAATAGAATCACATTAGGTGGAAATTTTTATGTGTTCTATTTAAACAGTTCAAGGAACACATACTGGGTTTTACTAAAAATGTGTATCATGTGGGTTCAAAAGCTAAAATAAGTAAAATAAAAATAAATAAAATGTATCCAGGAAGATGCTCAAGTACTTGCTATTTTAACCAGACTATCATGATTTCCAGGTACCTTAAAGCTTGAAGATCAGCGTTCACTCAGCACAGAAATCTACATATGAAAATATAGAGATCACTATTTTAGGACAGTACAACTTCAATAACATCTTTTCATAAAATAATACAAACCTATTACTCACCTAAATCCTCATCTCTAACTCTCTAACCTAGTAATCTGTGTTCATATTCTTCAGCAGTTCTTCTTATCAAGTGTTTTCTAACTAAAAGCTAAAGTCAATAAGAGCAGAGATATGTTGACTTAGGCACTTATATCCCTAGTGCCTAATGTAGATAATCAAAAGTCAGTTGTTGATTGAACCAAGGATAAATAAACAAAAAAGACAAACTGACCCACTGACCATGACCAAATTGACAATGAAGTAATATGTATTTATTATACAGTTAAACTAGATATCCCTGTATTTGTGTTCAATTAGAAATAATACTGTCACTTTGGAGATGAGGAAATGGAATGTGAAAGCCTTGTGTGGTTAATTCTAGTTCATGCTGTGAAGATGGCCGCCTTCTGGGTGACATTTATATTAAGGACCTATATGCTATCACCTCCTTAACCATCATTCATAACTTCAAGAAAGAAATAAACTGATTCCTTCAAAAATCCAATAAAAGAAATATGAATGTTTAGAAATTCATAAGAACTGCATAATCAGTAAGCAACATAGAAATGAAGAACATGTTTACAAGGTGATCAAATAATAATTCATTCTCCAAACTTCTCCTAATTCATAGACCCTTTCCACAGAATCCCAACACTGTATGAAATCCATTATACTTGCTTTCTGTTGCCCCAAGATGGCAATCATACATTTTCTGCCACATATTGTTAGTTAACATATATAATGTCCTCTACAAATAAACTATAATCTGCTTCAGGGGAGAAACAGTGAATTTTACTTACTGAAATGTCACTTTCCCAACTCACTAGGTTTTGAGGGGAAAACACTAAGTTGACTCTCAAGAAATATTTGTTGAACAAATGAATTAATAAATGTATTTGAATGGGTTAGGCTTGGCCAGAAAGAAAAATAAACCAGAATATAATGTCTAGAAGAGCTCTTTAAAATGAGAAAATGTGTACTTCTTTGATTATTCAAACAAATCAAGCTAGTTAATTATAATTGTGCAGGAAAATCTATACCTACTCCAAGCTATGTTTTAATTTCTATTTTAATTTTTTAATATCAACATTATTTAAGTAAAAGTATTACTTCTTGATGGTAGCAAATTTAGAGTAACATTTAACATACCTCATATTCATGGAGCTTGATAATAATAATTAATCTTTACACTTCTAAAATTTATACTTCATCATATCCACAGAAAATATTTGATACAAATTTTCTTAAGAGCTTATTTGTTTTATCTTAAGTTAAATATAAGAGGTCCATGGTCTTAGGCATAAAATAAGCTCTATCTCTATAAATTAGACATGTTGATTTCTGCATTTTTTTTAGCACAGTAGAATAATCTTAAACATTGAATCAAAGTGCTTATGGGACCAATGAAAATTTCCTCCCCAAATCATATGAGTTACTTAATTTTACTATAAATCATTGACTATAAATCTTCTCATCATGGGTCTCTTAAAGAATCTATTAAAAGTTGGGTGTGGCAATGCATATCTGTAGTCCCAGCTACTGGGTTAGATTAAGGTAGGAGGATCACTTGGACCTAGGAGTTTGAGGCCAGTCTGGGGAACATAATGAAACCCTACCTCAAAAAAGGAAGGAGGAGGAAGAAGAGGAGGAGGAGGAGGAATTTATTAAAAAGTCATTAAGTTTTATCTATAGCAAAATTCACTATATGCACAAATTTTGATACAATCTAGAGGCATTTTCTGATCTCACAGATACTCAGAATAAGTTCTCATATCCTAGCCAGGTATGGTGGTGCATGCTTGTAATCACAGTACTTAGGAGGCTGACACAGGAGGATTGTGGGTTCACTGGCCAGCCTCAGCTACTGAGTGAGGCTCTCCATAACTTAGAACCTGTTTCAAAATTTCAAAATAAAGAATAAAAAATGGGTCTAGGGGTGTATCTTAGAGGTAGAATTCCCTTGGGTTGAATCCTGAGTACCACACACACACACACACAAAAAAACTCTCATATTCCTTTGGAAAGCCACTCATTGATATTTGTAAAATAAGCAAGGTTCTACATGTTTTGAAGATTTACTTTGCTTTGTTTCCCTGTTCCTGCCTGGATAGCTCTACTTTCGCTTTGCTTCAAGGCTGCCTTTTCCAATTTTAACTGAGCTTCATTCATAATATTTTACTCACTGTCTTGTTGCCACTCACCAAAACTCTTTTTTCCTTCCACATTTACTCATAATACCACATGACCCAGGGGCATGACTTTTATATTCACTATTACAAATGAATTATCCACCTTGGAAATGTCAATCTCTTACTAACTTTCATGTTTTAGAACTAAGAGTATGTATCATTTAACGGTGAATGGACAAATGCCAATTTCCAATATTACCAGAGTGCCAAGTCCTAACAAATTCCATGTAGCATAGCCAGAGAGCATTTCTCCTTTATCTAATGAAATTATCCCCATTGTCCAACAAAAATATTCTAAAGGGAATACACAACAAGTAAAAAAGGGAGTAAGAAGGCCTTTTCCTGACCACAACAATACTAAAAAGCAACAGAAAACCTAGAGATTGGGGAAGGAGTCAGTCAACAGTAGATTCTCCTCAGTTTAAGAAGTTTATTTTCAAAACAGTAAAGTTTCCCTTGAGTCACGGAGAACAACATTCATGTTTTTAAATTATTGGCTTGTCCCTGCCAGCAAAATGAATCATCCAGGAAAATTAATTTCTGCACCATCGGTATCTAATCCCATCTGTTTTATTGCATTTATTTTACTATTGGAAAGCACATATTAAAAACTTATATTTAAATGTAACAATGAGTTCTGGGTATTAAATTATCCCTGCTTTTGCTATCAAATAGTATGTGATTGCTCTCAGATTAATTTGCTTATGTTCCATAAACCTCCATCTCCTAGATTAAAGGAAAATGATAGACTTGAGTTTCAAAATTATTGTGTTTTAGTTTTTCAATTTTCCTCAATGTCATGTTTGTTGTTGAATAAAGATAGGAACTTTCATGTTGAGGAAAAAAATCTTAATCCACTTATACAGAGAAGGGGAAAAGGACCTGGCTCCATGGAAAGAAAAATGGACATCATCCATCTCTTCATACATCCTACACAGAAAAGTTCTAGGTTAAGTAGTAAACCAGAAAAAAAATACTTTTGGTACACTCAGCACTCCAGGCTTCAGGTTCTTCAACTGCAAAGTAGAAATGTTTTATGGCCTTGCTACAAAAAATGTAGTCTTCAGCTCAGCACCATGGACATTACCTGAGAGCTGGTTAGAAATACAGTATTTGAGCCCCCAGCCCCTCCCCAAAGCCACAGAATGAGAAAGTACCTCAAAACAAGGTCAATAGGTGATTTGACTATACAGTCAAGTTTGACAAGCACTGGTCAAATATGGTTTCACTGACACCTAAGAGAAATAAGATTCCTTATTTCCTAAGAGAAATAATGAAAAGAAAAAAAGCAGAGGAAACTCTTCCTTTTGCATTTGTAAATATCCTGCCTATTTTTCCAAAGTAATTGCAGATCTCATTCTGTGTTTACAGGAAAGCACATGTGACCATTTGTGAGTTCAATTATGAAGTCGAAGACTCATTTTTACAAACAATTTTTATATGAAAAAGTAAAATGAACAAGAAAGCCTAGAAGAGGGAACATTCTTTGAAAATTTATCCATTTGTTTTGTGTGACAAAGGAAGATGAAAATAGATTGACTTCTCCAAAAAGATAATAGAGAATATTTGCCTAAGAGAATGCTATTTAAATTGAGATACAGAAGAGATGAAATAGAGCATCTATAGGTAACAAGAAAACAAGCACAATATAGGAAGGATGTTTATTGTAATGCCTGGAAATACGCAGCAATGTCATGAATCTCAAAATTGATTTTTCTTTCTTCTGAGGCAATAATGACTTGAAAAACAAAAAGAAAGAACATATTTATAATCCAAAGAAGGACTAAGGCACAGAGACAACAATACTTGGAATTGTGTTGCAAGCACAATATTAGGACAATGTCATTTGAAGGAAGAAGTATTACATTCCACTTCCTGACTCTGAGATACCTATAAGGGTAGAAGATATGTTGGCAGTAATGGAGAAGATGCACCTGAATTAGTCAGAGAAAATTTTCCACCACATAGAGCTTGGAAAATGATTACTACATTTTTATAAAACATGCAAATAGGAACTCCCATTGAATGGTGTAGTTTGCTTAGTAATTCTTTAATGTGTGCGGGTTTTCCTTATTTTTTTTACTGTGTTCAGTCTGTGAACCTTCAAAATAAATAATATTTCCAGAAGTAACCAAACAAAGTGAAAGGAAAAAGCATTGTTGGAAAAGCAAAGGAAAAGGAGGTACTTTCTGTACACACTAATAATTTTCTCCATTGGCAGATGTTACTGTGGTAGACATAAAATACCTTGTCCTGAACTACATGAAGATGATTGTTTATTTTGCCTAAGATGAGAAGATGGTATATCATACATCATCAGCAATCTGAGAAAATCATATTTTTCATATCATCAGAAATCCAAAGAGAAGCCAGGCGTGGTGGCGCACGCTTGTAATCCCAGCATTTGGAAAGCTGAGACTGGAGGATTCAGGTTCCCGGCCAGCCTCAGCTACCTAGTGAGGCACTCTGCAACTTAGTGAGACCCTGTTTCAAAAAAAAAATAAAAGAATAAAAAATAGGGCTGGGGGTGTAGCTCGAAGGTAGAAAGCCCCTGAGTTCAATCCCCAATACCGCAAAAAAAAAAAAAAAAAAAAAAAAAAAAAGAAATCCAAACAGATCAAAAACCTTAGAGAACTTTCCAATAAATGGAAAAGGGGAAAACGACAAGCTCTGCTCATTCTGATCAGGCTTTTCCCAAGTAGAGACATAAGCAGCCCCTCAAAATAGCAAAAGGAATGTTAAAACTGCACAAAGCTGTTTTGGGAATATGGACTCTGAATGTGTGCCAATATTCTAACATCCCCAGGGCGACTGCATAAAAAACAAATGCTTCATTTCCTAATATGTGCAGTAACTTTTTGGAATTCTTTTTAGGAACTGGCACAGGCTGCATAAATAGAGGATTCTAAACGCTATGTCTAATAGAATGAGCAACACGCTTCTGTAAGGTCATTTTGAACAGTGTTTAAAGGGCACAGCAATGAGGGCTACATATGTTAGCCTCTTTGAAGAGTAAAATTGGAAGAACTCTATGCAAATCAGTGGAATAGACCTTGGAAACCAATTATTGAAAATATATAAACATAAAACAACAATGCTTCCTTGTAAGCAGCAAATCTTCATTAAGTCTTTTGGCATTGATTATATTCACATGATTCATTTTGAACTCTTCTTAGTAATGTGAATTTAATGCATAATTTCTGCATAATGATTTTTTTTAATTACCACATAATCATGGGTGGAAAAAAGTATCTTCCATTTGGTCCATTTTATAAGGCTAAGCAAATAAATCTATAAAATAATTTATTCTGCTAGTTGCTTGGAAACCTTACTGTTGATATGACAACGCTGGCATAATAAATCAAATCACCACTTTCTTTCATTTGCATGTAGAAGTCCTATATTTCTAGAAGAAAAGATGTCCTCTTTCTTTTTCCTATGCTACAGTGACATCTACAGAAAGGAATGAAGAATAATTGAGAAAAAGCTTTCTTGCTTTATTTTTTAAAAATTCTCTAACATAAAGTGCATTCAAACTCCTGGCTTTAAAACATAGGTTGGAAATATTTCCCAGTACAGAATATTTCCATAAATACCCTAAAAATCTCAGAGGGACTAATTTATAGAAACTTATGACTTGCACTTCCTGAAAATCTAACTAATAGCAATTTTCCAAGCAAGTTAGTCACAAAAATTCCAAAAAGAAGTAATTGTTTTCTTCATGATGTTCCACGAACACTTGCCTTATTAAAGGATCAGCACTTGTAGTAAAGTATAAATAATCTGTCTTCATACTTCTTTTAAAATATTTCTTTGTACATTTTGATACCCATTATTGAAAATTACTATAGATTTACTTTAAGTTTTCTATTCACTTTGACATAACTTAAACAAGTAAGCTTTGTTATTGTTTCATGTCAGGGAGACAAGTTTCAAATGAAGTATGCCAATCTTTGTATCAAATAAATTATAAATGAAATCTTTCATTTTTCATTCACCAAATGTCTGTCTCCTCTCTGACTAAAGATTAGCTAAGAGGAAAAGATATTAATTCCTATGTTCTCATATCCGTAAGTTATTCTTCCTGCACCTCATAAAAAAAAAAAAAAAACAAGAATAGAAACAATCTTCCTTTTTGTGTGAAGGTCACTACCACTACAGAGACTTTTAAAAGAAAAAATGTCACATTGAGTAGAACTTATTGCAACATCTCCCTTTCCTACAAGTCTTCCATACTTCCACAATGACAGATCTCAACATGACTTCTAAGAGGTAGTAAAGTTACACAAAGCAGTATGACAAGGTTGTATTAGTGAAAGGAAGCATTCAAAAACTGCATGCCATGCCCACCTTCCCATTGACTGCATTTGTTTACAAACTAACTCAAAAGGGAAAAGGATGATGCCAGCAGCAGCACTGTGCTATTTTGTACAGGAAAGAATATAACTGTAGATTATGGTAGTGATTTATGCCTCTTAAAATAGAATGGGCTAGTGAGGAAGCTGGTGAGTGTGGGGAGAATCAGTTGAGAAAGGAAATTTAGTCTAAAAAACAAATTAAATTAATTCAACAGACGCTAATGAAACACCTGCTACGTACTAAGCGCTGTGTTCACTGGCAAAGATGCAAACTAAAGTGCAAATGTGACATTCAGAAACATGAAAATTATTCTAGGACATGGTGATGTCCTAGAGGTCTCGGAACAGATTGACTTAGCAATAAATGATAGAGACAGCAGGATCACAGGTTCCAGGACAGCCTCAGCAGTACAGCAAGACTCAACCCCTAGACACACTCTGTTTCGAAACAAAAAATAAAACAGGGCTGGGGCTGTAGCTCAGAGTTAGCATGCCCCAGGGTTCAATCCCCAGTAATACACACACACACACAGACACACACACACACACACACATACACACACACAAACATACCACACACACACACATACACACACACAAACACACCACACACACACACACCACACACAGATAAATTGTAGAATAAATAATGATGATATAGATAGATAGATAGATAGATAGATAGATAGATAGATAGATAGATAGATAGATGATAGGTAGATAGATGAGAGAGAGAGAGAGAGAGAGAGAGAGAGAGAGAGAGAGAGAGAGAGAAAGAGAGAGAGAGAGAGAGAGAGAGAGAGGGGAGGGGACATTTTTCTCCAACAAAACAGCATTATTTGTGTTTTGTATTTTGTGTTTAGCATTGCAGGGACAAATTTAACTCTTAGGAGCAGGTATGCTTCATATTTTTTATTACTTTAAATGTACAGAATTGGTGATTCTTAGGAGGATATTACTTCACCAAAGCAGCCCTTGCTTTTTTGCCCCTGGCACCACTCATTTCAAAAGGCCGTGATTCAATATGCTGGAGCCTCTTTCTTTTGAAGAAAATCCCTTAATCCTGCCTTCATCTAAGAGGCAGTGTGCTCATTCCTCTAAACCCCTCTGGAGAATCCTGAACAACATAGAAAGAAGTCCCACATTCACGGGCTTCTGTGCTGCACATCTAGCATTGGTCACAACAACAATTCCAATGCTTGGAAGACAATGCTAATACAAACACAAAATAATCAAGAATGACAGAATGTTAGTAAGCATTGAGGTCAAAGATGCATACATAAGTGGCCTGTATTATAGTATACATTATATTATTAAAATTTTAAAGGAATATTAGCTTTATAAAAGTGACTTAAGATTTCAACTTCACAATTTGCTACAAAATTTAAAATCTGTTTATAATTATTCTGTACCACTTTTTTTTCCTAAGATCACTGGATAATAAATTCAAGCTGTAATTCTGTGTCAGATTTAGCTTGTGAAAAAGGAGCTGGTAAATCAAGAAGAAATTAAGTATTATGTATGCAAGTGAACTTCTTCAATGAATATCTGATATGACCCCACAAATGAGCTGTAGCATCTAGCTAAGAACCTCAGAGCACAGGCTTGGCACAGGTAAGAGATAGATCTAGACTTAGGTTAATTCAACAGATATGACTCCCAGGAAATAAACAAAATAAAAATTTTTACTGACAATCTTTCCTAAATCTACCCACGCCTACCTTTTCCCTGTTGGCTGTCCATAGACCCCTTATTTTCTCACTTCTCTCTTTTCTTGCCCAGACTCGTCTATTTGGCACCCAAGTTGATTGGTTTCTCTGACCTAAGAGCCTCCCATTTCATTTGTAGGGTATGGTCTGATCCTGTATCTTTGCCTCATGCTTAGATTTACACTTCCTCTGGAGGTTCCTTCTGAAAGGCCTCCTCTGGCATTTCTCTAGTGTCGTGCCCAACATTCTGAGACACTCCCAATCCTGACTCAGGCCACAGTGGCAGGCCTCAAAAAAAGTGGTCTTCTCTTTGCTGCATGAATCAGGAATGTGATGAACTACTACTGGAGGATCTGACCCTGTGCAGTGTTGACTTCTCTGGCAGTTAGCAAACTACTTTGAATATCAGACCTCAGTTGTAACCCCAAAACCCATTTCGCTGATATTTTATACATGTTTAAGGCATAATGGAAGAGCTTTGAAAGGCACAGAACCAAATACAAGTTACCAACAGTAAACTTGTGTAGAAAGCCACAGTTGAGTTCTATTTGTTTTGTGACTGTTATGGCTTCTGACTTCACTTGGTTTGAGATTTAAAATATGTACAACATGGCAGCGTACAATTACAAAAAACACTAGAATATTAGGATATCCAGATGTCAGAGTATGTATTATGGAATTCAGTCATATAGTCATCTAAAAAATACTTATTCAGTTTTGACCTGCCTGGCACTGTGTGCCAGGCATGGTGAGTAACCAAGTGATCGATCGGAGCAGATCCTTATCTAGCACAATTGTCTGTCTCACACTAAGAATGTAAAAAGTTAAATAAAGATAATTATTATTATTATCTATGAAGGACAATTATAAGAAGCTATAAGCCTAGCATAAGAGGACCCAGTCTTGTCTGACGTCATCTGTAAAGGCTTTTAAGGAAAAGTGGCATTTTTGTCAAAATTTTAAAGATGAGTAGGACTTAATTAGGTAGAATAATCTTGGGCAGGAGATTTTCTTGGCAGTGGAGTTTGGTCTTCGCCAAGACACTGAAGGAACAATGGGCCTTTGAGAAACTGAAAGATAACCACTGTGGCTAGAACACCAAAGGCAGAGAGGATGTCTTGTGATGGTTACGTTTCTGAGTTAGGAGAGCTACAGAAATGAGTGAGTGATCAAAGAGGAGCATCTTGTATACGCCTGGTGACTATCTCTAGATGGTTTTTCTTATCACTCCTATTCTAAAATTTAACTATTCACCACGTCAAATTATGTCACCTAATTTAATTTGCCTGTGAATGAAATAGTTTTGTCTTCTCGTTCTGCTACTGATTTTTGAAATCTCCTTGAAGTGGTTATAAAATTTATAAATTTCACCCATTTATTACTTGATAATACTATCTTATCCTCTGGTTTTCAACACCTATACTGGCTACTCATTTCCTTCAGGCACTTTGATTTATTGGCAGAACTTTCAATATTTTAACCATTGAAGTTTGGCAGTTTAAAGACACATAAAGTGACCAATTATACTAGTCAAAGATAACTCATTGCTCACTTGGTGTCAGGATGTGATCAGTTTGTTATCTTAGTGACTAACAACCAGGACTGGAACCCAGGTTTTGCGATGATTTATTTGGTGCTCTTACTACCACGTGAGTGGTGATATGCCCTAACACTATCTACAGATCTTAGGTGATAAGCAAACAATTGAGTTTCCTCTTCCTTGCTAGCTAATTAACCACACATTAACTACAAAAATAGTTATTTTGAAAGTTCTTCTCAAATCTTAAGCTTACTGAGTTACCTCTACATTTACTATCATATGGTCCCATGAGATTTTTTCAAGCATAATACAACATATGATTCTATTTGTCAATTCATTGTTCAACCAATATATTTGAGTAACATTAAGTAGGCAATAGATACAGTTTTCATAGAGCTTAGAATATAGAGAAGTATTCAAGATATTAGTTAAATAATCTTACAAGAAGTATTCAAGACGTTTATTAAATAATCATACAATTAAATGTCAAACCACATCTATGGCAAGCATTTCCAAGCATTCAGTTGGGAGATTTTGAGAAAGAGGATTGCTTCTTTTGGAGGACACAGCCAAGATGAATGCTCTGAAGAGTGAAGGCTCAGGGAAATTATCAATGACCATGACATTTGAGTGGCTGGAAAGGAAGGAGAAAGAAGAGACTGAGAAGGTATAGTTACAGATGATAATGGAGAACGAAGTAGGAAGATACTAGATAGAGCTGGTCATGTGTATTAAGAGAATTAAATTTACCCCATGGGCAGCAGGGGAATGACAATCATTCATATCTGCATTAACGTATCTGCATGTGAGACTATAAACTAGATACAGGACAAAATAGATGCAAGAACAGCTGTAAATTGGACTGGAGTGGTTCTTCCTATGATAAAAAAAAATGGAAACTATCAGAATCATATTTTTATAATTTAAGAATTTCTATATCATGCTACTCTCAACTCAGCCCAAAGAGGTAGCTGCTCTGAGGACAAATTTTCTCCAGCTGTTCCCCTCAGACAATCCCAGCTGGAATTGTGTATTTCAAACTGTGAGCACTATGAGTATTTTTGTCTACTCTGTGATTTCACTATCAAAGTTCCTTTCTGCCTTTGTCTACTAAGTAATCATAATTCTTCAAGTAAACTGAAATTAATTCCATATCACATGAAAAAATATGGTAATATGCTTTAAAGAATCACCAAATCTGCTTATTACTAATTTCCAAATACTGCTGTGTATACTAATTATTGGGAAAGTTCTAAGCAATACAAAGAAAATGAGAAAAAACAACAGATAATGTCAGAAAATAAGAGGATAACTGAGGATATATCTCAGTCATAGAGCACTTTCCTAGCATTTACAAGGTCCTGGGGTCTAGCACCACCAAAAAGAAAAGAAAAAAAAAGTAAGATGATAAAAAGTAGTGTTTGGTTGGTTGTAGGGTGTTTTAAGATATTCCTTTATGGCCAAATAAAATATAGTCAATATTTTGACAGTACCTGTTAAATTTGTTTTCTCTAAAGTTTAAATGTATAAAATTTCTGTTTTAGTCTAACAAGTTGTCATCTAAGGTAAACCATAAGCTTAAAAATGGTAAAGCCTCTATGATACTGCCCAGGCAGAACTTGGAAGCTACTCAGCAAGCTGGCTTTTGGGAATATGCTTCGTGTTTCTCAGCGCCTGAGCAGGGAGCTGAGGCAGAGCCTCCTGCAAGAGCTCAGGCTGGAGCTGGTAGCTCAGGGACCCCCAGAGATCTCAGCAGCTGTGGCCACATTGGCCCAGGCAGTGCCTATGGAGCAGCCTTGGGTATGCCTAGCAGAATGCAACTGAAACACTGAGGAGAGTCAGATTAGAGATCTGAGAGGATTGCAAATCATTTCCCTTTGAATCAAGTGGCCTGCATGACCAGCTGAAGAGGGCCAGGAATCTGGACAGGTAGACCTGATTACATTCAGGGGCTGAGCTGGAAGGCTAGAGTCCATGCAGGGAGTTGGAGTGGGAGAGTGCCAATTACTCCCAGGGTAGTTTGTTGCCCTGCCTTGTGAATAGGATCCTCCCAGGAAGGCACCTGAGACCCACACTCCCAGCAGAAATCAGCATCTGTCAGGCCCTATGTGTGTGTGTTCATCTACTCTCTCCAGAGTAGATACAGCCCTACAAATTTCCAAATTTTCAATCAGAGCTAGACCCCAAGCTCCAGAAATTTCCTATTAGAACTCTGCATCACCCTTCCCCAGGAGTACATTTGACTAGTCTGTCTACATAAAACTCCAATAGATGGTATTCCTATTCCATCCTTCCTTGTACTGGTGAGCAAGGAAGCAAAGACATTTCAACTAGTTTTGGTTCCAGACCATTCCATCTGGCAGCTTGGTAAATACCACAAAAGGAGGAAGGGTTTATTACCCCTAGCCATTGCCCTCTAAGGGGAGCATGCCCCAGGAAGAAAGAGGAAGAAAGGCATTTTGGGATAAGCATTGAGTGCCCATCCTTGTCCAGTTGTAACCACTTCAACAGAGATAATTCATTTTTATGTGCTTTTATTGGTGCATTATCATCTCATATCATAATGTAAATCATGTTGACATTAACATACATGCATGCAGCACTTGGTGCCCCCCAACCTGCCTCCCCATCTCCCCCCTTCCGATACAGAGGACTGAGACTGATATGGGGATTTTCACATATGTTCACACAATCGATGTTATTATTTCCAATAATGGACCTCAGTCTTCCCTCTCCCCTTCCCTTGGACCACAGCCCTGGCTCCACTGAGGTTTCTCCTCTGCTATCTGAAGTTCCTTTGGTATCTCAGTTACTGTGTCATTCTTTTATTTGACAATTGGTTCATGCAAACACACACACACACACTCACACACACACACACACACACACACACACATCCATAGTTTCTATTTTTTCCTTTTATTATTCTTTTGCTGTTTTATATTATTTTTTGATGGTTAGTAGGTTTTTTTATTATTCTTTCTCTACTTTCTTCTTCCTTTAATAGTCAAAAATCTCTTACTCACTCTTTCTCTCTCACACACTTTTGTGCTTTCTTTTTAAATTTCTTCCCTCTTTCTTTATGACCTTCACTTACAACTTCTCTTTTGCTTTCTCTCTTTTCATCATTTCAAGATTCTAACTCTTATTTCTCTTTCCCACCCAATTGGTTTTTCTCTTAATCAACTGAACTGTGCTTTACCATGTTTTAGCACTATTCATATAATTTCTGCCCCCACCATTCATGTGGTGATTAGTATTGTGATTGTTGTAGTTGACATGTGTTTATTCTAATGCTACATTGAGTTCATGGCTATTTGCTGTTGTTGCTTATTTCCAACACCACCCTTCCTGTTTTTGTGGCTATTAGTGACACAAATGTCATAGTAGGCACTTGATATTGACTTTAATACTGTATATTATTTGCTGCTGTTATGTATGTCCCCTTTTCCATGAGATTCTGGGAATCTACTGTGACTCTGCAAGTTCATAGGCTAGATAGTGTGCTACTGAGCACATCTCCAACCCATCTAAAAGATGATACACCCTGCTCCACACACAATCTAACCCCACTCAATCTTTAGCAATATTTGAAAATAGAGGAAACAAACACCCAAACTGATGATCAGGCCCCAGTAAGAATGGCTAGGAGAGACCCAAGACCCAAAACATCCACCCACTCCTGCAGCAATAACAAAGAGAAATAGCACAAAGACTGTGGACACCACATCATGTGAGGCTTCAATGCAGTTCACTCACATATCCTTTTAGGACATACAAAATTGTACCCCCCCATATACACTACCTGTGTACAACACCAATACCTGACCTACAAGAAGAACTCCAGTCTTTTGAGGTCTGCAGAAAAAGTGGGATCCTCAGGCTCTGACACAGTATGCACAGTATCAGAATACACTAACAATCCCCAAAGAACTAGCAGGGAAACTATACTATGAAACAGTTTTGGGAAAGTATTCAAAAATTCACAGCAACCTGATATCCCAAAACACTTCACTAAGAGAAAGCCGTGCTCTAAAAAGGCTTTCATCTCAAAGTGGAAGAGAAATTTATCCCAACAGATGAACAAATCTTAAACTATAAATATAAGAAATACGAAAATAAAAGATGTGACACCTTAACTTCAAAGATGTTGAAGTAGATGAAATACCTGATAAAGAATTCAAAATAATTATTATAAAAAAATCAAGCCGGGCGTGGTGGCGCACGCTTGTAATCCCAGCATTTGGGAGGCTGAGACCGGAGGATCCGGGTTCGCGGCCAGCCTCAGCTACCTAAGTGAGGCACTCCGCAACTTAGTGAGACCCGGTTTCAAAATAAAGAATAAAAAATAGGGCTGGGGGTATAGCTCGGAGGTAGAA